>JAQIXX010004203.1:0-16974 GCA_034700605.1 Willowsia nigromaculata
TATTGCACTTGCTTATCAGCTCGTCATACGCCTCATAAGAGCCAATCATTGACTGGATCACTGCATCCCTCTTTTTCTTCAGCTCCACTGTCGCCCTCCTCGTCTCAGCGTACTCTGCATTCGCTTCAGTCAACGCTCGAATGATATTCTCCTGCGCTACTAAATTCTGATCGAGAAGCTGAGTCACCTTATCGTGCTTTTGGAGCTCCTCTTTAAAAACTGTTTCCAAATCTTCGTCCTTCTTCACAACCAAGCTTTTCGTGATGTCATCGTTGAGAATCGAGTCCCTCAACTGACTCTCCAGCATTTCTCGCTGTTTCCTCATTTCACCCACTTTTCCAGACAATTTCTTCATTCTTTCCAGAGCCTCCTCGTTTTTCTCGAGTTCATCGTACTTTGGGATATGCTTCATCACTTCGTCCAGGGGCTTCATGAGAATTGTGAGATTTGCTACGTGAGCGACCATCGCTTCATGAAGGGTCTTGTTGGATTCGGCGGCGACAGCTTGAGCACTCTGGTACTTTTGGAACTCGCGATTAATTTCGTTAATGATGTTATTTGGAGGGCGTTTTCCTACAACTTCTTGGTACTCCTTCTCCTTCTTTTCTTGGTCTCCCATGTGATCCTGGATTTCTTCTAGGTTGGCTTCCACATCGTGAAACAGGCTGGACAACCTGGACATGAGTTCGGAGAGGCGTTTTACAGCGTCTTGGTTTACACTGAGAGCAGCGCAACAGTCGATCAATTCCTGGGGAACCTTGTCGGAATCGTGGAGTTCTAGTTGGTCGAGTTGGAGAGGGAGTACGAATTTGTCTAGAGCTTCATTCTTTTCTTCAATTTTCTTCGAGTATGTTCGGAGGATCTTGGCTTTTTCTTCAGAGTAGAGGGAAGATGCTTCGTGGGCTTCCATTGGAACGAGACGCCCGAATATGTCGGCGCCTGCAACCTGGGGATCATCAAATTTGAACTGGATGCCTTTCACGAGGGAGACCCCCTTCACGTCAGACATTACCGCTTCAAACTCGGGCACCTTCTCATGGTAAATGAACTCGTTCTCTTTTTCAGCAATGGCGACCTTTCCACCGACGACATCCAAGGTGAAGTTGATGGTGTCATGGACAGGCTGTGGAGAAAAATAACTAATTAGCGATGATAATACTTTAATTAGCTATGTATCATTTAATTTTTTTTTAAAAAAAAGCTTACATCCGTCTTTTCAAATATTTTTGCAGTTTTAATGCAAGTGTTCAGCTTCTCTGCAGCCGCCTTATACATTGTCACACGTTCCCCCCACTTGCCTTGGTCCTCCGCCTGCATTCCACGGTAGAGATAAGCGATGCAACCATAATAGTGCACCTTGAGCTCTACCAGTTTCCTCCATTGCTTCACGGACTTGATAAGCTTATCAGAATACTGGGTTGCGTCCTTTGACATTGTGTCGATAATCCGCAACGCTGAACTGTAGTATTCCACAATTTGGAGAGCGACTTTTGCAGTAATTGTGGATTTGCGATTGTCGATCAGGCTCTTCTCCAAAATGCACTCTTGAGCTTGGGCAAGGCAAATATTGTAAAGGATGTTTAGCATGTCGGGGGAAACATCTGGGGTGAAGAATTTCTGGTAATTGTGACGGAGATGGCTGAACGCCCAGGCAGCACATTGGAAGTGGGTACATGAGGTCTAGAAATAATAGAAAATTAATTAGGAATGGAATATTTTAAAATGCTCAAGTTTTAAACGCATCTCGGTATACCTTCATCCCATCAGCAGTCTGTCGATTGTCCAAAGCCCCCAATTCCGAGTGCAGAGCACCAATATTGTAGAGTATGCAGGACATCTCAAAGTCCACGTCAGACCACCCATGAACATGCTCAGAAAAGACATCATACCTGGTAAGAAATAACAAAACAATTGATTACAAACATTTTTAAATAGATTTGCACTAACTGCAAGGTTTTTAGTATTCCATAATCCATACCATGAAAAGCTAACAGCACAACTGCCACCTTCATTCAGAGGAAACCGGCTCTTGAGAAAGTTCAACTGACAAAAGTATTTCTTGAGGGTGGAGCATCCCGAGTAGTCTTTGGAAACATGCACAGCGCTCGCTCGGAGTGACTCCAACTCGTGAATTTCGTTACTGTAACTATCCGCGTCTTCATTGTAGTGATTACTAATAAACTACACAAAAAATCAAAAATCAATTACCAACAAACATCACCTCCGTTCCGTACTTAACCTCCACTCATGATACTATGACATATTACATATATTACTAAACTTACACTTTTCAGTCGAGATCTAAAATGCGGTGTGTCTGCACTCCTCCGCATGGGAAACCCCATCATTGGAATACGTGGCACGCCTTCCATCTTGCAAAATCTTTCAATTTCACACTTGAATATTTGTCAAGGAACAAGACAAACAACCCCTCCAATTATCTCCCTCGTTATTCCCTCCAACTAATTATTATTTCCTTGTCAATTTCAGATGGATCAGTCAGTTTAATTATTTCTCATAATAAACCAGACTTTTAAAGTTTACCTATCAAACAAACATTAATTTTATTAAACCTTTAATAACCATTAATTGCCATACCAATCAAATTCCAAATTTCCCCATTCCATCCATAAATCACGGTCACTTACCCCTTCTACAATTAACTATATCACACTTGCTGACTCATTCCCACTGTTTGTTTTCCACTCAACTATTTTCCTGTCAACAAACTATTCATCATCTCACCACTCTTTTGTCTCCCCAATTTCACATCTGATAATTATCCACAACACAAAGAACACAACCAAACATCCTACAACGTCATCCTCACCAAATTGTCATTAAAAAAGAGCAACTTAAACCTCGCCTTATCTTCTCCGTGTGTAAAAAACCAACAAGTGCCTATGATTCCTGCTTATCCTTCACCTGTCTACTATCCACACAACAAGCCTCTTCTATTCCATATCTGCGTGGCAAACAATTAAATTATAATTTCTAATCAGATCAATACTAATTATCTGTTTATGTGACACAAAGTCACAAGATAATGCTGAGAGTAGTCTCTGGAAGCATAGAGAAAAGTGTGAGATACGTCAACATGTAAACATCCATTTACCGTTTGGGTATGTGCATAATAGTCAGATGATATGGAAGAGTATCTGCTTATCCTACACATGTTGTTTTGTATCGGCATTTTTGAATGGGGAAAGGGTTGAGATTTGAGATTTGGTTTTTGAGAGATCTTCGCACCTGTGGGCATACCCTCTCATGTTAAAAAAAAGAGCAAAAATTTGGTTGGAGAGGTGGTGGGAATCGAAATTGGGGCTAGCGACAGAAATAGGATATAAATTGGGTATGATTTTCGACTGGGACTCGTGGCGTAGTCCTGTAATGCCAGCTTCTCGGCAGGTCGGAATGTGTGGATGGTTTGAGCTGGGGAGTCCTGGTGGTTGAGGTGATTACGTTGATCGGGTATCTCACTTAAGCTGGGCGTCAATATGGGCTCAGAGGCGGAGGCCTCAGTGTCCAGGTTAGCTAAGGAGAGATGAACCGAGCGAGGCGGGTAACCGAGCAGCTAAAAATCTCCGCGTCCATTGCAGTAAGGAGACTGTACCTGAGAGTGTCTCTCGACCTTCAGCCTCGGCGATATAGCCGGACCACATTCCTATTTTTGCCAAATTTTTCCTCAAATTTTCGAAAATTAACTCTAACTTTTAATTACTTAAGTTTTGCTGAATGAGAGCTTCATTTTAAGCCTAGTTTGAATGCTTCTCGAACTTTTGGGAGTTCGAAAACTTAGAAATGAGATGGATGACTCGGGAGACAGATTTTTTTTCACACGGAATGTTCAATCACTACTGTGATGACTGCTTTATTTAATTGACTTTTTTCTATTAAGTATTCCTCATCAAATTTTAATTATTTCTCGCTTAGAATTTAACTTAATTATTGTGGTCGTTGAGTCTTCATAAACTAAACATTTAAGCTAAACACGTAAAGCTAGCTAAACTATAGGAATTTTTGATTATCTCTTCTAACCATCTATTGTAGACAGCGCTTAATTATACAATGAGTTAAATTGTAATGCATACAGGAAATTATTTCAAAATATAGAACTTTTTTTTTTGGTTTGACAAACATTGATTCTTGAGAACTGGAACGCGCTAGCAATTAACTTTTTAAATAATTAACTATATTTTTGGAGATGGAGAGATACATACGAACTCGTCTTTTATGTGAAAAGAAAGCGAAGAATTACTAATTGACTTTTGTAATATCATAAAAATTAATCAGAGTAATAATTACTTGCATAGAGTTAACATCACAAATTACAAAAAAAGATGAACTAAAAACAGACTTGACAAAATAACAGCATAGACATTGATAAATTAGTTTAATTAATCGTAATTTTTTTTACTCTAATGAGTTTAGCATCAAAAGCTGCTTGAGAACTTTTGTTTGGCTTGTTTCGCGTATTTCACCGGCGAGGAACATTTCGTCTACCACTGTATAAACCTGAAAATCAAAAGAAAGTTGGGAAAGTTAAGAATCATGCCTTTTAACGGTTTTTTGCGAATTTTAAATGAAATAGATAGCTATTCATATTGAATAATACCTTGTAAAAGTTGAAGACAAGATCTAATTCGCAAACATTATGAAAGTATTCGTTGAGGACTTCTACGAAGTTATGGATTGCTTCGAGGTAATTGAGATTATTATCGTTAACGTCCACGCATATGCAGAAGTACAAACCCGCGTATCTTCGGTACACTATTTTATAGTTGCGGAACTGCAAATAGCACAAAAATCAATCAATTAATCAATAATTTGAAACCCAGCACCAGAAAGCTCCATAATAATTGATAATTGGACAATTAAATTTCCTGGTTGTTAAATAGCATGTCAGTAAAGCGTAGAAACTGTACCTCCACAAAATTGGTGTGCTTAGCATCTCGAACAGTGACGACTGCGTGGACCTCTTCGATCAGTTTTTGTTTCTCGTCATCGTCGAAATTCATGTACCATTTCGCCAGCCTCGTCTTCCCAGCACGGTTTTGAATCAGGATGAACCGAATCTACGGAGAAAGCAGAGAGAACAATGCACAATTAGTTAATTATCTTTCTGAATTGAAGAGAGGGAGGGAGGAAGGCGTCTCCACAAATTTCCACAGCTTTTTGACACAAAAATAATCAATATTTCTAGCCGAAATGCTTACCATTGTGCCTGGAAGAACTTAGGAATTTAAATGTAAACACTGAAAACAAACACAATTAAAAGTTAATTGACTTGAGTGTAGAAAAAAACTAACAACTACTTCGGAAAAATAGACTGTGAGCTGGGAACTGAACAGGTGACAGATGAGCAGAAATTGAGATTTTTTAGGTGGTGGGCGTAAACAAAAACTTGTGTTGGCGTTTGCACATGAACAGATGAGAAGAGTATTGCCATTTTATATATGCATTCACATATGGTCATTGAGTGATTCAATTTCTTGAGTTTCGATAGGGAAAGAACTCAAATTGCCCCATAAGTTTTAGCGGTAAGCAAAGCTTTGAGGAGTCATTTACTCTGAAAAGTGCATGCACGATGATGAGGCTCACACGAGGTTTGTTTACTAAATGCGTGTGCTCTTAATGTTTATTGTTGGGATTTTTAAATGCACTTTTTTAACCGACAAGAAGTTAATTAGACCGAAAGTTAAGTAGAGTTTTGGTGCGTTTGTTAGTGTTAATTAATATTTGATTAAGATGGATGGCTCCTCGGATATGCTGTCCGCTCGTCGGCTTGCCATCATGGGCAAGCATGAAGTTATCAATGTAAGTTCACTTTAATTGATTGATTGTTTAACTAATGATTGTTCTGTTTGTCTGCTTGATGGTTAATTATTCCAACAATTAAGATTATTGGATTTAGAATGGGTTTATCAGCATTGTTTATATTTTATAAGCAGAAGCCTTATTAGAGGTTACATGCTAAATGACAATGCAAAATTAATTGTGCAGCATAACTACCATTCTGAGCAAATTAAAATCTCTTGATGGCTGTAGACTGCTCTACATTTAGTACATTTTAATTACATCTGTTAATTATTAATTATTCTCATGTGAAGAGTAGGGTAACGAACCGGAACTAGGCGTTTGGTCTGATTTGTTTCTCTTTCTTTCATTTTTCATGTAGCCAAGTAGCAGTCTGTGCCCTGGAGCCTATTACGGTTACGATGACGCCTGGACGTTGGAAAGATTTAAAAAGGTAATTGGTTTTATAATAATAATTGGATCTTTAATTATGATCAGGTCTTGTCATGGGGATCACTTTATACATTTTTGGAACTAATTGGCAGAAAGTTTCAATCAAAATTGTGCGGATTGCGGGTAGCGAGATGGAATTCGATTTAATTGGAGTGCAGCCATCTCTAGCGAACGCGTTCAGACGTATCCTACTCTCAGAAGTAAGTAGATTGTTAATATCATTATGTAACATGTTTTGTAATGTGAATAATCATTTATTGATTGTCATGGTTTTTATTAGGTACCATCAATGGCTTTCGAGAAAGTGTTTATGTACAACAACACATCCATCATACCTGACGAGGTGCTAGCACATCGGCTTGGTCTTCTTCCCCTGAAAGCAGATCCCAGATTGTTTGAATACAGACCAAAAGGTACGCTTCATATTTATTGCTAATTACCAAAAATTCATCAGTGAAACCAACATGATTCATGTAAGATTTTTTCTGTTTAATTTTATTTAGATGAGGAAAATGCTAATGAACAGGATACACTGGAATTTGAGCTCAAAATCAAATGTGGCTGGAATTCTAACAGACCTAAAGATTCTTCAGACCCGGATGAGATGTATGTCAACCACAAAGGTACGCTTATGGCTTTAATTTATCTTCGAATATTATAGTTATTACATATTTAAGTCGTATTGATGTTCATTCTTTTATTTTGTCTTGTCGTTCTTTCCTTTGCAGTTTACACGAGTCACCTTCGCTGGATTCCGATCGGCAGCCAATCAAAAATGTACACCTCCAGAGATGTAGGCCCCGTGGAAAATGACATTCTTATCGCTAAACTAAGACCAGGCCATGAAATTGATCTGAGGATGCATGCAGTCAAAGGGATTGGAAGTGACCATGCCAAATTTTCACCTGTCGGTATGTACCATTAGTTGTTATGAATCTAACGTTCGTTATTAAAATTATGACTAAAAAAATGGCAGACATAAATCATGATTCTTGATTCATTCCAGCCACCGTGTTTTACCGACTGCTACCTGAGATCACGCTACTCAAGCAAGTTGAGGGCGAGGCTGCCGAAAGACTTCAAAAGTGTTTTTCCCCTGGGGTGATTCGAATCGTCGAAAAGAAAGGTGCGCATCATTAAATCACACAATTAATTTATTTTTCTCAAAAACATCTCCATATTTTTGCTTGTTCTGATGAAAGATTTTAATGAAATATGTAAATATTATTGAAACTATCCTTTTACGTAGGTAAAAAGATTGCCACCATCCATGACGCCCGCTACGACTCCTGCAGCCGAAATGTATTACGCTACGATGATCTAGCCGAGTGTGTATCATTGGGCCGTGTCAAGGACCATTTTATCTGTATGGGTAACATATTCCTATACTTTTCTCGGAAAAAGCACGTCGACACATGTTAAACTTTCGTTTAAACTCAACATTGTTATTGTAATTTTCAGTTTCTATCGAATCTGTGGGCGCCGTCCCTCCACCCGCACTCTTCATTGAATCTATTCGTGGACTGAAAGCGAAGTGTAAAAAGTTTATACGCGAGTTGGATAAGATTGTAGACTAATTTAAGTATAAATAGACGTTACTATTTTTAATACATTGTTGTTTACTCAGAATAAAACTATTACTTTTGAAATGGAGTCTTTTCAAGTTCTATTTTTAGCATTTCAATGTATTTTCTCAGTGTCTAGTTTATTGCGAGAATTTTAATGGAGACTAGGCTCAGTTCAAGATAATGTTGTTAATTTACTCCTTTCTGCCTGTCACTTTTGCTACCTATCTATTTATAGCGTTATTTTGACTAGAGAAGGCGGACAAGTCAAGTTCATGCATTTGGCGTTTTTCTCAAGAGTTCAGTATCCACACATGATATGCTGCGATCAGAGAGAAAAGTGAAAGCAGAAAAAGAACCCGGCTCTTGTTTCCTGCTTTTTCTCTGCAGGGGAACAAGCGAAAGTTAGAGCTTAGCATATTAATAATCCCGTTTGATGATGATGAGGCGAGTATTTTTGGCATAATGGCTTTATATATGACTACATATTACATATACGTTTTTTATGCGGCGTGTGCGTGTTTTTTTCCCTCTTTTCATCATCACCAGAGTTTTTTACATGTTCGGATCCTTCATTTTCCACACATGCCTTTCGCACTGTTCCTGTTTGTATTTGATGTCTAAAAATAGATGAAATTCCAAAGCATTGGAGAGAAAAACATGTCATTATGGCGTTTTTTATGATGATGGTAGTTGGTAGTAGTTGAATGGGATGGATATGCAGGGGACTTGGAAATACTGAAATAGAAGAAGAAAGACGGAGAAAGCTGGGCAAAGAGAAAGTAGTTAAGAATATATCATGACATGACAATAATTATTATTAGGTCAATGGAATTACTGATGGGTGAAAAACATGCGATGAGGAAAAGTTTTTGGTTTCTGGTTTCGCCTGCCACTTGCGATAATGTCATTTGCATAATGCAACTCTTCAGACTTAGAAAACCATAAAACCAATCTGGCTAAGAGTTTCCACCGAACTCTATCGTAAACATAGACACTTATCCAAAATATCCATTTTCGAAGAGTGGGAGACGTTCTGATTCTCTAAAGTTCGTTTCCTCTTATTTCATTCAGGTCACCGGGAAACATATAGACTGGCTTGGTAATAATAAACAATAAAGATGTAAATTTAATGCGTTCTTCTACAACTTTCTGTGTCAGCAAATTAAAAAGTTTCCAGGGTTTCTGTTTTCCTCCAACGAAGAAACGAGAGATGCAGTATGTCTCCTGTCGCCCCAAGAGTTTGTCAAACCGATTTATTCCAGGAACTTCTGGTCCAGTGTGAAGTGTTTGCTATTGTCTCGATTCCATCATTTGCTACTGCTTTCACTCAGCTACTTTCTTCAACTTTCACCCACACTTTTACATTGAAACCTTTCCCATCTCTTGTGAGTATATGCCTTGGAGTAGTAGATTGAAGAAGAGAATGTGACATGATGCAAAAAATGAGAGAAAGCATTTAGAACATCAGGTTTTTTATTTTAGTTTTCTCCAGCTTCATTTTTACTCCTCAGCAGAATATAGAGCAGGATACATGACATGTGGGGAGAGTGCAGGCAACATAAAAGCAAGTAGAAAAAAACACACCTGCTGTGTCACTTCAATCTTCTTTTGTTCTTATTTTCTATCATGCAGCAAAGGTGCACTTTCTCCATGCTTTCACTGTAGAATCTTTTGTGTTGGAAAAGTGTTTTCACCTTTTCCAAAGAGAAAGTGGGAATGTAACAAGATGTGTCTCTGTTCATGCACTTCAGTCAACAGAAATACTGCGTTGTTTCTAATTCTCATCTTTTGTCTTTCTTCTGGAGAAATAAAGAGAAAAATGTACTGTTCAAAATGTAATAGCCAATCCGTCATAATATGCATTTATCTTTTCTTTGAATTGAAGAGAGAAAGTAACTACTCATGTTTCATCTTTTACAACCCGTCAAGATGATATGAGTGATGCTTTTTCCTCCTTTCAAATCTAAAACGAGTGCTTTATGAACTTTCTCTTTTTTTTTCTTGCCAACCTGACTTTTCACTTTACTTTCACTTACTATTAGTGTGTATTTTTATACATTTTTCTTGTCTCTGGTCAAATATAATTTTTTGGGTTAGCAGGTGTGCCGTGAAGCTTTCAAAATCTCGTATCATCAATCTGCTTAATTTTTTCCTGAATAAAAAAAATCTTTTTCTCTTGACTGGTTGGTTGCGGGAAGTTCTGGGAAGGATTTTGGTGACAGATGGTGTCGGTTTTGAGTTGCCAGCCTTGAGACAAGGTAAAATCTGCGATTTATTGGGATTCCATGAAAATATTATTATTATTGACGTTTCTTGGATGGTAACAGATGTCCCGAGGAGGACTGGAGAAAGCTGCTTGATGAGTGAAAGCAAGGGTATATTTCATGCTTATTAATGCACATGATACAGAATTTAGCATAATAGTCTCAAATGCTGCATATTATACTTCCAATTTGGAATAAATCAAAAGAGTCTGTCATTTACATTCAAGCGTCACATCATATGATCTGTTTTCTATGGAACTATTGAAGCCAATAGGAAAACGACTGTCGGGAGAAGTATACTGGCATTTATTTCAACCTTGGCATAAATATTAGCATCAAACTATATCCAGGAGGTTGTCATTTTTCTTTTTTTTCAATTGTTCCAGGAAGAGATGCTGACAATACATATGGATCTAAAACTTTTCGATTTTGTTTGCCCCAAATAAATAGCTAAAAATGTGTATGGAAAAAACAATGGAATATTATACACTTCGTAAGAAAAAGTTGGCTGGTAAACTTTTTAAGTGAAAGCATGCTTTCTCTGACATAAGGTGGATGACAGTTTCACCTCCACATTTTCTTTCTTATTTCCATCAATTTTATTCCATCTGTGATCCAGGAGATATGAATTTTTATCGTTTGCTCATAAAATATCAATATTTCGACACATTCTAAGTGGCATTTAGAAAAAAATCTATGGATGCTATCTCTTTCCCAATCCCAAGTATCCCAACCATCAGGATTCAATATCTGAATTATGCATTAAAAATATATACTCAAGTGCTGCTTTCACTGGAAAATTCCAAATTTCATAAATGTTCTGAATTCATACTCACAAAACTCACAATCGCTCTGAATATGCGTCTTTTATTATGTAACTGGTTTGAGTTTTGAAAGTTGCTTTCTAGATGATGATAAATTTTATGCCAAAATTTATGCTTTGTTTAATAAAGTGCATCTATTCGATTTGAATTGTGTTGTGTAAATTTGGAGGTGAATTCAGCTTTAGATACTCACAAAGAATACAAGAGTGATTTAGAATGCCTGTTTTGGTATCGAATAATGAATTTTCGAACAAGCTGATATCGAATTTTGAATATGAAATAGGTATGTATCCATTTACATTATAAAATGGTTTAATTTGTGTCTCGTCATGTCGAGATTTTCTTCTCTTGTTGAGAAATTCAGAAGTGAAAGCCGCACAAAGGAGAAGGCAAAGTAGACGCGAAGGCTTCTCCATATTACTTGTTTTATTTAACTGACAAGGGAAAAGTACACTGGATGCAGTGAGGCTGAAGAGAAAGCAGAAGAGAAATATTTGTCATCCATGTTCACATTATGCTTTCTCCACACACAGTTTTCACTCTAATATCTCTTACTGCTGCTTCTGCTCCTGATACAAGGAGAAAGCAAACATAGCCACACTTTCTCCATTTACCATCGCTCACATGCCATACGATTTTTCCAGGCTGGGTATCAATACCACTGCTTCTTCCAGTTTTCATCGCATTTCCTTTCTAGCGTCAAGTGCAGACAGAACCACACATTTTGCTCTCTCCGACACCGCTACCGCCGCCACTACCACCACCACATCATTTATTCTCACAATCAGCTCGACAGACTGGGTTCACATAGGAGAGGAGAAACTCGGGGAAAGCAGAGGAGCATAAAAAATAATAAAATAATAATGTACTCGTAATAATACACACAACTTAAAGAGAGAGACGAACGAGTACTTACATTTCTCCACAAGAGTCTTTTCTCTTGACATCATCTCATCATAATACGCTTTCTCCCTCTCTCTCCAAGAGAGAAAGTCGACAAGTCTTTGTTGGGAAAACATTGGGGAAAAAACGCTAACGAGCTGTAGTAGGATTTTATTTTCTTTGAATGTGCACCCCATCAAGTATGGTAAAAGTGAGTGAAAGTATGTACAATTGTACACTTAACCTATCATCATCATCATCAAATAACTTGTTTTAATCCTTCACATGATTTTTTTCTCTGCCGCAGGAGAAAGTGAGCATAAAAAAGTGTTTTTGTGACAGTGAAAGTTGTACAGATAAAAATTGATACAGTAGTGAAAGCAGTGAAAGTACAGGGAATACACTTATAATTTTTGGTGGTTACGTTTTCATTTGCTTTCTCATTTTTTTGTTAAAGTGAAAGCTACTGCTGCGGTAGACATGGAAGCCATGAGTTTACGACATGAATGCTTCTAGAAGTCTGTGGTACTAGTGCTCCCTCGAGGATACATTTTAATCAAATGTTTTACACGTGCTCTTTTAACTATACTTTCACTCTGGGAGAAAAGAACAAGCAATTCATCATGTTTGAGAATGTCATGTCATTTGCAAATCAAACAGAGAAAAAGTACAGTGTAGTATAATTTTCATTGCATATGTTTATGGTAATTAGTTTTGTGGTTTGGTTGGGTGCTCGCATTCTCTTCGAGGTTCCAAGTTTCATGGACTTTCGGAGAAAGTTTAATCATCAGTGAAAAGTTACAACTGATTGTTCAAGTTTTAGAAAAAGTGAATCAGTGAACCAAGTGGGGAAAAGTGTGGTGTTCAATATTTAGACAAGAAATTTATGTAAAAGCATAATTAACAAATTATTCAATCATTTTAGTGAAAGTTTCGAGGAAAAATTGGAGAAAGGTAAATAAAACTTTTTAAACGATTGGCAACATTTTTAGGTATATTTTTAGCGTGCATTTCATTCAATCATGGAGAAAGTTTTGGTGGCAAATTTACGATCTGATAGTTGGTAACACACCCATAAGATTTTTTTTTCAAATTGCAATTGCAATTTTTTAGCTCTATCGAATAAATTTGTTTGATAAATAGTTGTTCTTATTTGTTTCCCGAGTAATAAATGTCTTCTTTCCTGATTTATTTTCTCTCTAAGGAAAGTAGAAATAAAATGAAAGTTTGTCAATGAAAACAGTTCAGAAAGACTACAAAATGAGATTATTTAAGACAATCCTTATAAAACTTTCAGGGAAGGAAAATGTGTAAATTATAAATTGGTAAAGATTTACATAATTTCCTGAAAGGAAGGATGTGTGTATAGGAGACATGAGAAAACGTCTGCATCTATTTCAGCAGACATCAATCAATTAGAGGAGCGAACTGTTCAATCTAAACTATTTGGAAATGCTCAGTTGTCTACTAAACTACCAAAAAATACATAACAACAAGAGTAGAGAAAGTAGGAGAAAGTGGGATAATAAAAATCTGCGAATGAGCTTTTATAGCATCCTATCTGTTAAAGAGGATTAGATTCGAAGGATGTAAAAAACAAGAAGGAAAATAAATACGCTATTCTGATTCCTTTCTCTCTCGCATCTTCTTACCAAGGATAATCTCTAGATACTCTGCTTCTGCTTGTTTTCTCAGAAAGAAAAATAAGTTTCATCGTTTAGGGAACTTCCTTGGGAAAAAGGAGGAGAAAGCAGTGGAGAAAGTTATTGTTTTGAAGGATTACAGATTAGTGAGCGAAGAGTAGAATAATAATATGGATAGAAATCTAGGCAGCTTATCACACACACATAAGAAGACACAGAAGAGAAGCGGATTGGCAGATTTCATGAATATTTTAAGGAGAAAAAAAAAGAAGCAATATGATTATGATGCTATACTTAGTTCTCCTCATTGTTTTTTGTGTGGAGGGAAAAGCCTCCTTGAGGGCAGATAAAATTTCAAATGGATAATCATGATATTAATATCTCTCCACTCTCGAAGAACTCCACGAAGAGAAAGTTGTAAACAGTCTGGGAACAAGGGAATTCACTAGTCTGCACAGGATAAAATTTCATATCTGTTTCGCATTAAAATAAAAGCTGGATCAAAACTCTTTGGAATCAAATTTGCCACTAAATGTTTACTCCAAATTGAATTGAAGAATGTGTTTTATGATCAATTTTAATTTAGAATGGATTTCAAATCCCATTTATTTTTACTACTTTCTCTATCAAATGTAAATGGAAAGTATGCTGCCATTCGTAATAAAATGTTTTATTATTTTTGCAGGAGAAAGAAGAACCATTTTTTCTGCACTCATGATTCTGTACGCATTGGAGAAAGCAAGCATTAAGTTTAATTCGACGTTTTATTGGTGAAATGTGTTGTGTGCTGGTGAAAATGATAGATATGTCATAAAAGACATAACAATCAGATTAAGTTTTGAGGGATCTCATCAAGAGACGATAAAATTTGAACATTCAACTTTCTCCGGGAAAGCAGTTCAGATAATTTAGGTTTTTTTTCGTGCTATATATTTTTCCCGATGGGAATCAGTAATTAATTTAATTGGAATATAGATCTGTTGGTAAGGTAATGATTAGAGCTAGGGAACTTAATACATGAAAAATATATTATGGAAGGACGACAACATAAAGGAGGGTCAGTTATTCTACTCGTTTGCTGGGATCCTTCAACATCTTCAAAAACGTTGGAGTTCAAAAAACAGCAGCAGTGTCAACAACGTGAGTATACACGATAGGTATAGTATAGATAATGTAATTTTTTAAATATGTTTTTTCCGGTAAAATAGTCAAATAATATGGAGATATTAATGTAATAATCGGACTCACGTTCATTTATTGTTTATCATTCCCCAAATGAGTTTATCACGACGCAGTTTGTTTTTCTACTTTCGCGTCACAAACTTTCTAGTAATTTTGTGGAAAACCCGATATAATGAAGTAGCGCTTTGACACCTGGAATTCGAAAACAATCAAAAAACCATAGTAGATAGATAGAGAACGGTTTTGCCCATTTAAAATTTAGGAATATTGATTTTGTAAAAGATTCAGACAGACAAAAGTAAAAGCACCCTTAAGACGACAAATCCTACCTATTACTCGTCTACTTGGTAGTATGCGTAGCACCAATACTGGTCACGTGTTAATGGATATAGTAAAAACTCGTAATTACACTAGACAAAGGAAGTCGTCTCCATTACCTACTTACCTAAATTTATACGTACGATAGCATATGTTCAGTATTCTATCTACCTATAATAATATTCCATTCCACTCTGTCACATAAAATAAATTAGGAATGTCCTCTAAAAACAATATTTCGCATTATAGTTCTTCGGCAGGAGGAATAACAATGTTTATTTATAAGTTGAGGACGCATCCGAAAGCGAAATAAAAATAGCTTTCACTTTTGCATCATCAAACAACATCATATCATAAAAAAGCGTTTACTCTCTAGAGATATAGCTAATATCAATATCATAGAATATAGTCGTCATTATCGGAGCAATAAATTTAGTTGCCAATATTTTCTATAAAAAGCTCTCACTTTCTCTGTCAAACTCTCTCTCTCTCTTGACGTAATCGAATGGCAGTAAAATGAGTAAAAAGGTAACAAGTTTTGTGGTAGCCTTGCTTACAATAATTGCGTGCAGCTGAAGTACACGTTCGGTTTTTACGGGGCTTTTCTCCAAAATACTATTTACGTCGATGGAGAGAAAGCTGGCGAGTAAAAGTGAAAATTACATGGATGATGTTCGTCATCATATAAATTCGTTTCTTTATCGCTCATATTATTACCATCGTCTCATTTTCATTATCGCCTCAATTTCCCTTTAAAAATCCATTTTCGACTTGGATGTTTTCGCGTGGCACAACCACATATTATTAGAACTCATTATTTAGATGAAACAGATATTACTCTGCTATTTCGGTTAATGTTCATCGTGCCATTTTTGTCAATACACGTCATTTTCTAGATGTAATCGAAAAATTTATTATGACTATAATATTTCGTCATGAACAACTTATCATACTTTTTTCATTAGTTTTTTGGCATTTGGATATTTACGTACAAATCGAGTGCGAAACATGGTTTCATTTTTTCACCAAAGATTTGAAATGTGCGACGAAATAAAATGTAGATCGAATGTCATTTTTAACAATGCTTTCTCTGCTTTCACCGCCAATAGATTTTCCTTTTTATGCATCTGCTCAAGTTTTGGATGCTCACATGAGTGTTTTATATTTGCTCATTTGCTTTCACCATCGAAAACACATGACAATCAGTCACTTCTCATATATGTTTGGATAGAGAAGATGAGGGAATGAGTGATGGCTCTTGGCTCTTCTAATACTCAAGTAAAAAGGTCATTACTGCATTCCTCCTAGTGTGTAGGATATACACAACTCATTACTGTTGTATGTGGAATCCAACCGCTCCACGCGCCAACTCTTTTTACCTCTCTCTGAGAACAAGCAAATATTGACAAGAGGGGGAAATAGTTTGCTGATGACGACCGAGAGAAGAAGTGTACACGACACAGTCGATTGCTCACGTCATCCCAGCTATTAAGTAGTAGTAACGGTGAAAATAATAATAAAAAACGGGGGAAAAAGAATGAAAAAAGCAACCACTTTCTATTTACTTTCTCCGTATAATAATGTAAAGGTATATGATATGATGTGAAGCTCATATGAAAAAGTGGAAAACGATCTGGGAGTTCTTGGAATGTTTTAAATGATGTAAATTACAGAGTGACGTGCTACATTTGTTGTTTTTAAGGGAGAGCGACAGTTTGACATGTTTCTTCATGGTGAAAGTAAACTAGAGTGCTTGTTAAGTGTAAACATTTCTGTTAATCTGCTTTCACTCTTTGTATCCTGCTAACTTTTCGCTTTTTGTTGAGCTACTGGGGAGAAAGGAGAAAGTGTGTGGTCGTTCCGTTTGGTGAAGTTTATTTTCATGTGGTTGTACACAGCACCATACAGTTTTAAAAGGAAACGTGTTGGGAGCAGCATGATATGTGTGCAAAATCTTTCTCTCTCTTTCTCAACTTTTCAAACAAGCTTCACTCCCAGAAGAGAAAGTTTGAGGGAAAGAACATTTATTATGGAGAACATTTAG
>JAQIXX010004204.1:0-16972 GCA_034700605.1 Willowsia nigromaculata
TGGGGGCCTGTTGGTCCAAGCCCATCCATCCATCCTTTGTAAGCCCTTGGGATTCGGCTTTAGACACTTGGCAGCAAATCTCTGTTCAAGTCTAATTTCATGTAATTGTGTTTCTCACTATTTAGGCATTTATGCCATCGTTATAACACGAATGTGCACGTGTATAGCAGCACAATTACAAAAACTTCATTTCTTGTCGTTGGTTTTCTGATGTAAAATTAAGCCATAGTAAAACACAGCTAGAGCATAAAGTGCTTGTATCAGGTTTTATTTTATTATCACTATTTTTGGCTAAAGAAACTGCTATTAGCTACACAATGTTTCAAAAATATGAAAGATGAAATAAATGTGGATGACATAATTAATTTCATTAAAACTAGGAAGAAAACTAATAAAGCTGCTTCTAAATTTTGATGCGCATGGAATTCTAATAGATTGAAAATATATATTTAAAATCCAAGCTTTCTTCTGGCATCGTGAATGTAGTAATAAAATGAATGATGATTCAAAATAAACCAATGTGTGCAAACCCAACCACAAAATATTAAATTTAACAATTTTTCAACTAAAATCTGCTTGTTGTGTTCTATTATTTGTAAAGTTCGCTACTAATCTTATCCGATTATTGCGTTTGAGGTTATAGTTAGAAAATAGCAAACAAGCTGTCTTAAAATATGCGTGCACA
Organism: Willowsia nigromaculata; assembly: GCA_034700605.1. NCBI lineage: Eukaryota > Metazoa > Arthropoda > Collembola > Entomobryomorpha > Entomobryidae > Willowsia > Willowsia nigromaculata. The sequence continues at coordinate 686 of JAQIXX010004204.1, forward strand.
AATTATGAAAACACTGAAGTGAAACAAATAGGTTTAGTTGTGATATCTTGACAAGTACTAGTTTTATTTTTCTTTCCAATTCAAGAGTATAAAAACTTTAGACCAACCTTTTTGAAATCGGGTTAATTTTTATGCAAGAAGGAAAAACACTGTGGCCTACGCTAGTTACCATGGTGAAAACTGGGGAAAGTTACAATGATGAAAATCTTCCCAAGAATGAATAGTGGGAGTGACTGTCGGGAATGTGGACCTAAGTATGTCGACTTTTAATGACTAAATGTCCTTTGGAGTGTACTATAGACGAGCTTAAGGGAGAGATTAGGATTATTGTCAACTTACATATAAAAAAAGTCAACTTTTAAAATGTTTTTGGAACGGGGTTTTATATTTAGGAATGGAAAACAATTCAATATGGTTGGTCTTTTGCGTGTTATTTCGTGATGGTATGAAAATAGTTAAGTTCAAATGCTTAGACTAAATTGGTAAGTTGGTCTGATTAACCATTTGCACCCTCAAATTTTTCCTGGTACTTGGTATTCACAAGATTCCTCCAATTGTGCTGATGAGGATATGTCTCCCTACAGTACTGACAGATGAACGGTTTCTATTTCGTATGAGCATGTAGATTTTAATTTTGTACATTCCCGCTTCTTTTATGTTCAAATATTACAAGTTGGTAGTAATGAAACATTGTGAATGATGAATCTTGTACCAAAAAACATCCAGAATATTATTTCTAGATAAGATGTATGGACTGGTTAAAGGTTTAAAACTTGTTGTTAATTTTTATAACAGTTTGGCCTATAAAATAGTTTATTTAATCAATGCTCTACATATGTATGTAACATATTTGTACTCTGAAGTGACAATCGTAGCTCGTAAGTCGCACTTTGGTATTAAAAGCCAAATTTTTTCGGAATTTTGTTGAAAAATTGCTGAACATTAGTTTTGTTTTGAAAACTATTGGTGGTTGTGGCTACAAATGCTTCCAGACAAAGTGTGGAGTGAATTGGTTGGAAAATTAAAGTGGCCAAGAAAATTCCAAGTACGTTTATGCAGTGGTGCCATAATGGGGATTAGTTAATAGATCTGGAACCTAAAGTCGTCCCTTCATACAGTATTTTTTCGTGGGATATATGATTGCTGAAACAAAAAAATTCATAGAAAAATTTGTTACACTATAAACTTTCCGCTTGTATTTTCGTAACGAAACGACTATGTTTAACGGGTACTATCACAAAAAGTTTGCAATGTTCTCAAAAAATTCCAAGAAAAAAATTTTATCTCAAGGAGCTGCTTTCATACTGTAAAGTTTTATTTGTGTAGATGAAAGGCAAGCTTACGAAAAGCCTTCTTCAAATGATCCATATCCTAGGTCTGACAGAATGTGAATTCCACCCCATTCAGGGAGTATTGCCGCACCAATAAATTTCATTTAAGCCCTCAAAAAAATTCGAGGTAGTGGTCATTGTTTCTTCTTGATTGCTTTGCATGCTAGCGAGTGAATTGTTTTGTACTGTAAATTCAAAATGCATTTCCAGCTCGCCAAGCTTTCTCCATTATATTTGACATTTAACTGGCTTCAACAAAAAAATGGCATCGACATTATTATTAACATGGTTTTTAAATGTTTCAAATCATTAGTTTGCTCCAAATGAGCACTCACGTAAACGTACTGCAAAAGCTTTGGTCACTCTCATTTCCCGGTTATTTGCAAGAAATTTATTTCGCCGCTTACCATCCTTACTACTTTATTTATTCGAATTGGAAAATGAATGAAAAGCATGAAATGCTGTAAATGGTCGTTTATGGAATTTGGAGTATTGAAATGCAAGTATGAAAAATCAAAGTTTATGAATGAGCTGAACTCATTCCCAGCTGTGAAAGGAATGACATGTGGGTTACTACAAAGGTAAATTCTTGATGTTTTTGAAAATGCCAAACAACTGCTTAGGAACAACAAGGAACTAAATCAGTTTTTGTCTCGTTTTGTGTGTTGTTCAGATGCACTTGCCCATAAACCCATACCTTACGTAACTACTAAAATTCAGTTATTTATTAATACATAATGAAACAATACACCCCACCGACGCAACAAAAATTTTCTGGTTAAGGGTACAAAATTCTTGAGCAAAAATACTTTACAGAATAATTTAAACGATACAAAGAAATAAAATTCATTCAAAATCAACAATTCTCTTGAAAAAACTGCCTCATTTTCATACAGTCAAAGCCAACCATTTTTAAAAAACGTGACAAAACAATATTCGTTAGCTTTTGAGGACTTTCAGGGCTCGAAAGAGAGAAGCTATGTGGCTTAATAAGGATTTATTGTTTGTTAATAAATCATCACATAATTTTCTACATCCAGTCGCTACAAGCCCTCCATTTCTTAATCTAGTCCTCTTACCAAAAGTGACTAATATGGCTGAATGAATGTTACACTAAAACTAAGAAATTATCAACTACTTCAGATTGGAATTTAAAGTGTCCCGATCTCCTTTTGAAAAACAAACTACTGCACTTCACCAAATCCGATATTTAATTTAGTTGTACTGATCATCATTAGATCTTTCAAGATGAAATCCTTTCTGATACGTTTTTAGTCTAAGGTTTTAGTTCATGAAAAAAGAAAGCATACTAAGGATTGTAAAAGATTGTTATAATATATTAAACTTTGAAACACGCTTGAAAATATTTACATTACTACTTTAAGATACTACGGAAGTGTACCTAAATGCTTTAGTCCAAAATATAAAGCCTTGCATTCGTCTAAAAAACCTTAAAAATTCATCACAAAACGTTCAAGATTTCCAATTCCTTTGTATTCACTTAAAACTCACTGTCACTTCAGGTTGCATTTACGGCGTGATCAAAAGCCTGTAGTGAATTTTAATTTGTAGCTCGATAAAAATCTGTATCAACACACTTATCATAAGATTTATATACAAGTGTTCCAGTAAAAAGTCGGTTCATAACTATGTTTAGATATCCCAATTCATCTTTTTCTATAATTAAGCGTTGTTTTCGAATAACACGAACTGAACTAGCTGCATCATAACCAGTGTAAACTATTAACATGACATTTCAACTCCGTTGAAGTGCCAAATTCGTTTCCACATTGGCTGCAACTAAACCATTTTTCTTTTAAGTGAGATCTCATATGTCGAAAAAGATTACTATTTTCGTGGAAACACTTCTCACAAAAGATACAACTGAAAGGCTTGAGTTGATCTGCTGGCCAATGAATGATCGAATGCCGCTTGAGTTCCTGATTTGTGAAGAAGCGATTTCCACATATTTTGCATTCATGAGGCCGCTCCAAAGTATGTTCGCGTCTGATGTGTCGATTTTTATCACCACTGGCGACAAATGATTTGTCACACAATTCACAAAAAACTCGTGCCTCACCAATATGACGCTTTAGATGTACCGAATAGTGAGAATAACTTCGGAAAATTGTTTCGCAAAATATGCAATCAAAAGCTGTCAACAGAATAGAAGATTGATGTGTCTTTAAGTGAGTTCGTAAGTTTTTTTTGTGCATAAATCTTCGTGGACATTGTAGACACGAATGAAAGGATGGGTTAGAATGTGTTTGCTGATGTTTCTTCAAATGTGGTTTTTGTCCAAAGGATGATGAACAAATTGAGCACTTGTGAGGTTTCTCTCCAGAATGAGTAATTTGATGGGTGGTCAAATGAGATTTGCTTGTGAAGCATTTTCCACATGTTTTGCACTTGTAGGGCTTCTCCCCTGTGTGGATACGCATATGCTGATTGCGATGTTGCACGTGAAGAAAATTCTTTTTACAGAAAGAACACTCGTGTTTTTTGTCGCCGAAATGTATCATCTTGTGCCGTTCCAGTCGAACTTTCTCTACAAAGCGTTTGTTGCAGATATTACATTGGTAGTTAAGTTCTCCTGTGTGAATTTTAATATGGTTTTCTAAACCGTCTTTGGAGGAATACAATTTGTTACACAACTCACACGGATATCGATCTCCTAGGTGCACAGACTTGATATGCTTATTCAAGCCGCTCTTCTTTGTATAAGTTTTCTCACAGTTGTCACAAGGAAAACTCATTTTGAAATTAGCAACTGCAAAAAATAAAATGTTTGTTAATATTGTTTAGTAAGTATTAGTAGGTGATCATATTTATTGCTTAATATTGCATGTTTTCTTACCAAAAAAATCTCCGCCAATTGTGTGAGATAAGCAATTCTATGACTTTTGTTAAACATATGATGTTCGATTGCTTTTGACGAGTTTTAAACTTGAAAAATCTTTCACAGTATAGGGCTGACTGACGATCGCGTTTGTTGTGCTGTTCGTTTAAAAACTAGCTTTACGTTTAAGCTTGTATTCAGCACCGCAAAAGGGTAGCTTCGAAGGGCGTTTATAAAATCCTGAGGCTCACTTTATTTTAAGCGTTTGTTTGTTTGGTACGAAATACCTTCCCCTTGTCTGTCTGTATACAAACTGAAGTTTGAACGGTTTAAAATTATCTGAAAACACCACGATGTAGACGTTTTGCTCACCGTGCAGGCTCTGATGGTGGAAAAAAACCAAAATTAAATATATGGCAGGGAACACGTAGGTACTTCTTTCATAATTTTGTCAATTCGCATTTTTAACGTGAGGTTTACGTGTCTGCTTCTTATTTTATGGAAGTGTTCAAGGTGGTTAAGTATATTCTAAATGTGTGAATATTCCATGTTATCCAAAAGCAAAGCCTTTTTGTGAATGCTAAAGGTTTTTTAATGTACTTCAAAAGCTTGTTCGTTTTAGAGCGTGAGAAAACAACACTCATTAGGTTAACGGTTTGCTTCGTCTCATCACAGAGGTTTACAGGTAAAAACGGATTTGAGTTCTGTCTTGTTGTGTATGAAAGCTTCAAATAAAAAACCATCCTAAATTCTTTAAAGGTTTTATGTCTAGACATTTAAAAAGCACTTAAACATCCTTATAGCTCAAGTACAAAAACATATAGACGCGTAAGTCTCACACTAAAAATAAAGTTGTCAACCTTCAAATACAGAACCAGTCTACGGGATTTTTGCCTGGTGCATTATTATTGTATCACTTGCGTCTCAATAAAATTGCAGACTCAAAATTTTCCATTCATTGTGGCGGCCAGAAAAGTTTTAATAGTCACTATCTAATTAAATTTCATTAATAAAAAATGACTAATGACTCGTCGTTTAACTACACTCAGAAAAAGTACACAATTTGCAATAATCAAAAAATGTTTGTTTTCCCACGACAACCTAAACTAGATTAATTTTAATGACTTTAAAATGTGCCCGAGATTTAATCATTTTGGTATGGAAATGGATTTGTATCCATTTTTGCATTGTTAACGCACTTGTTGTATTAGAACATGACATATGAACGTTATGATAGTACAAACTATCTGTATGATTAAATAGTGGACACTAATAAATATTTATGGACAGATATGTAGGAGGATAATGCAATGCTTCTTGCAATGCAGCCACACAATAACAAGCAGAAAATCTTTTTTTTCTCTCAAAAACAGGTATTTCTTTAGGTGAAAAAAGAGAATGATTGAAAACCGCATATTGCGTATGCAGCCCCACAAATATTTGCTTCCCATTATTAAAGCTGAACAGCCTCAAGGTGCATCTTTTCCCATCCAGAATATATATATGCTGGCTTGAAGCGCTAAGGCTTTTTTAAATAGTGAAAATATCAAAGGTTTATCCGCCGTTTAGGTTTAAGGCTTCTCTCTTGTGCATGTACGCATAAATTTGCTTTGATTTTGAGGAGGGAGAATTTATTACCTACTTTTACATTAGGAGGATAATATTAGCGGGCATGCTATTAAGGATATGAGGTTGTAGAAATCAAAAATCACTTGAGCACAGCAAAGGAAAATAAAATCTATTCTGTTTGCAGTGAAATGTATATTACGCGGTGCGCAATCTTTTACATTATTTACCTGTTGAACACCTGTTCTAAGAAGAGAAAAAATTCTTGCGTGTTCTTTTAATTTGATTTGTTCTTGAAACAAAAACATATTTCTGTCAGCCCCCGAGTTTAAATACATTTCTATAAATATTAAGCCAGCTTTTCTACCAAATAAAATGCAACAGTGCATTTTTGCTCTTATATGACAACGATTAGAATCAAAACACAAACACTAAGGTAAATGCATTTCCTTAAGAAATTGAAGTATTAGGATAAGATAATCAGATTGAGATATTTCCATCTCGGAAGTTGACCCTAATTTCGATTAAATATTCTATCGTATTTATCTATTTCACGTGAAGTTAAATAAAAATTATTAACTGCCTAATCCAGTCAGTAACTTCTGAACTAAATAGCCATGTGCACATCAACTTTTCCCCTCCAAATCCCGTTCTCAGGATCCCAAAAATTTTTTTGGGATCCTGAGATCCTCCCAATCCCAGTACTTTTTTGTCTTGAACTTTTGTACACAGGTCTTTTACAGTGCCACACGTAACTAATTTGTGAGGGTATTTTGATTTTCCATCATAAGATATAATCATTCATTTGTAGTCACTCTGTACGGAACCAGGACTAACCAGCAAGTTTTGTTAAAATTTGAATAATTAGGGCGAAATAAATTGAATTGCACTACGAAAGGCACCCATCAGTCATCTTGCTAAATATCTTACCTTGATGATATCTACTCGCAAATACTTGATTGCACTTCTGCTTACAAATTCTATTTGCATCCAAACCAACAAATCTCACTGCCTCAGTTCATCTAAAAATTTGACAGCAATTCACATTTCATCAATTCCGACAATCTCATCTTCAATATCGTTTGTATTACATAATTTTTTAAATAATCAATAATTCCAACATTTCAGTGTAAAACTGACACAGATTTATTTCAAATTGTTCTACTTCAAAAATTAAATAGTCTCAAATTTTTAAATAATTAGTCTAGTTTTTCAGGCACGTTGGATGATTCAATTACTTGTCTTCTTACTTCATCAAATAAATTATTGTTTTCCGGTTCTCATCTTATTCTTCTTAACGGAAAGTATTAAATAGACTTATGAAGGAACATGTAACTTATATATAAACTGCATGTTATTGTGCATTAAACTTAAATAAAACAAATTTTCACACAATTAACTGAAACAGTTCAGTTAATATCTTTTACCCTGTGGAAGGCGCGCGCGATCAGAATTACGTACGATAACCTATTGTATCTGTAAAGTAATTATATTATTATTCGATGCTTATATATCATTAGAGATGTAACGCACGGAGTTGCTTAAAATGCCTTCAATCAATGACATAGTCCAGTCTTCATGTCCCCACTTAATCATTTTTTACTCACGTGAATATTTGGCTACTAAGCAGCCTGTCATGAGACTAAGGATTCACCTTATTTTGCACGAATTTAATTAGTAGCAAAAATCATTTTCCCATTTATACAACTACAGTCCCATGACGTCTGGAAGGGTATATCAATCTTGTTAATTAAAAATATTCTTCTTGTTGATAATTGCATCAAGGCACTGGAAGAATTAAAAAATATTTTGGCAAATATCATGGCACCAGTTTTTGATCGAGTTTGATGTGAATTTCAAGTTTGACAAGTAACCAAATTCCACTTTAATTGTTTTATAGCACACTAAGGGGAATAAATTTAAATATTTACAAAGAATTGTTATAAACATCGATTATTTCATGTGTATCAAAATCTATAAATGATTACAAAGAGACCTGCAAATATTTATTGAGATTGTAGTCTATAAAATCTAATTATACGAATATATTTGACGGGATGTGAAAGTTAATCACAAATCATCAATTTTTTCTTGACCACGTTGCGTTCCTGCTGTCTTTAAAACAATTTTAGCCCATAATAAAAATAGTTTTCTTGTCTTAACTAATCTCATCACATCCCAGTTCCAAAGAGTATAAACACAGTACAGTTATTTCCTAAATATTGTACTGCATGTGAATACTTAAACCCAAACTTCACACAGTTTCGTGTAACTTGACGTTTTGGAGTGAATGTCCTACATTTAATTTCTTAAGGAATTAAAATTTACTAAGGTTACGTTATTTTTAGGTTAGGCACCAATTTTTTTGCACTGATTCTTTTTGGTAAGGGAATGACACTGCTTAAAACGAGCAAAATTCTAACGCTAAAGTCAAGCAAATAGCTAAGCTACATTTTACCAAAACTGTGTATCAATCGATAAATGTGAGTTGATAATGTATTAAATTTAAACAAATTAATCCTCTCACAAAAAAGTTGTCCCACCATATGAACATAAATAATTTGCTGTCGATAACTATACCAAATTTACAAACTAATTTGGTAGCAAGGGAGAAGTTGTCTTCACAAAGTTATCATGTATTACTTTAGTATAAAATCCTAAATAGTTTCAATGTCAACTATTTATAACATAGAGTGAATTACACTATCACAACGTTTAATCCTAATACGCAGATGATTATGTTTATAATATCAAGCAATATTTTTCATTCTCAATTGGAGATCTCGTCTGACAACATTAACTACACCTATTTTTTCTCCTGCCCCTTGCGAATAAACTCTTTTCGCACTCCAAATCTATTTCCTGATTTACAAATCTGAATGGATTTGGGTTTCTTGTATCCTTCTTCAGTCACTCTACTGTGGCCTGAATATTTAGCAAAAATCTTTTCCCAAATACGCTCAGGGTCTAGCTGCAATAGTTATCCAAACAAGTTTTTTAATAGATGGGATATAGAAATAGTGTAAAGTCGAACATAATTGTACGCACAGTTGTTGCTTACCTTGTAATGTTTGAGCTCAAACATTTTCAAATGAGGAAGTGTCTTCAGAACATCAATAACGATTTCTCCCCGCTTCATTTCTATGCCAACAGCTTCTCTTGCTGCGAGTCGTTTACCTCGAGACTGTTTCGAGCTCATTGAAAAGCCCTATATTCAATTAAAATTCAATGTAAGTAGGCTTTTACAATTGATTTAATGTATTTTACAGTAGGACCTGTTTATTATATTCTTACTTTTTAAATTTCTAATGTTAGGTCGTGCTCCATACTTTACTGTTTGTATCTTTACCCCAATACCCCAAAAGCCCGAAATCGCAAACTTCACTGTGAAAGGGAACAGTAATGGACACCAGTTTGGTCCAGCGTTCACAAATCATGGTAAATTTTTGGTTGTTTAGTTCGCTGACTTCAAGCCTTTCTGCATTTGGAAACGCATTAAGGAAGAATACAAAATCCGAATCTGGTGTTTCACCCCACCCAACGCAAACATTTAATTTGATCTCTTTGCATCTTTTGATCCTTACGTTAGGATTAGCTCTTTTTAACGAATTACAACTACTGTCGTAATTTAGATGAACTTTATACAAATTTGGAGTGTATTTAAAAATGCCTGCAACTATTGGACAACCGACGATACTCAACTTCTCCAATTTGAGCAGGGGTTCTCTTGGCGAAATTTGATTGCGGTTTGGACTAGAACTGCGTGTACTTTTACCAACAATGCGTAGTTCCTTAAGAGATTTGGCATGCAAATCCAAAATACTCACAACAGTGCTAGGTTGACAACATCCAACTCCCAAGCGAATTACTTCAAATGAGAGAGTGGAATCCAATAGAATATAGCGAATGGACTCATCATAGTCACTCCGAGATGTATTTTGCAAGTCAATGTGGCTTAGGTTCAGCATCTTTGAGTCATGCCCACGAATAATTGAGATTGTCCTGAGAAGGTCCGCGTTTGCAGATGTTTCCAAAGCCTATCAAATAAAAGTGAATTTTGCATTAATAAGATAACCAACGAAAATGCTATGTATCAGTAAGGGAGATAACAAATGAAAATTAATATAATCACTGGAAAATCCGTATGATTCGATAAATATTGTCATAACGTGAACTCAATTAACTGCTCCCACAATTTAAACACCATTTTACATAGAGATCCGAAAACTTTAGTAAGACAGAAGATTTAAAAATGCACCTTTAAATTTGGAAAATGAGATAACATTTCCATCCAAGATATCGGCTTGCTTGTACCGCTGAACTGTATTTTAAGAAATTGTAATTTCTTGTGACTTCTAAATTGTGGCTCCTGCAATTCCAATGGTTCTACGACGTCAGAACTATTTACGTGAATTTCCTCCGCAATCAGTTTTTTCAGATTAGGGCACTGCGAATAAATTAGATGGCGAGAATCGTCTATTGATTTGAAGCTGCAGTCTACAAGCTCTAAGTACTTTATGGAATGTGCAAAACGCTCCCGAAATCCTTTGAAATCGTTTTTAAAATGCTGAAATTTGTAATTTGTGACGTAAGTGTTTATCTCAATTTGTCTAAAATAATCAATCAACTTGTCACATTCGCCATCTTTTTCCACAAACACAACTTTTGTTTGAGACCACCACGCTTTCATCGAGTTCCGAAGCCATTGACAATTTTTCACATCTCGACACGACTTAAGATCTGCGTGGCCTAAATGTTTGAAAATGTTCTCAAGCACCTGTGAAACATTATTAAATGGATATAAAAAATATTAACATAAAATTTATGAACCCTAAACTACTGAAAATTAATGAATCATTCAAAAATCTACCTTACCAAGTCAATTGCGAAAGTCTCGGAATATATAGGGAACAGTCTTCTCCTCCGATTTATAACTCCTTTTTCGTCATACATCCTATTGATATCTTGAAAGTTATCTTTGCACGTGGAGCTCATCTTTATTTTACGATGTTCAAGTGATTAACAAAAAATGTATATTTGGTTCTTGTATAAAAATTAATTTTTACCAAGGTGAAATGGCTAGACAGATGAAAACTGGTGATTAGAATGTCAACTGAATAATAACTATAATTCTGAAACCTCCAAAAATCAAAATTCAATGTATTTCTAGGATTGAAATGAAGAAAATTTGAAAAAAGTTTACAACACCTTAAGGTTTCACCATATGCAGAAAAATAAGGACTTGATTGAAAATAGTGATAAGAACCAAACTGCTCCTGCCGCTTAGGCTTGTCATCAAACAAATTATGAAATTTTTTTATTTTCGAGAAAAATGTGGAGATTTGTGACTGTGGCTTAATTGCATGCATTCCTGTTTGTCAGTCATGGGAAATATTTTAGCCTGTAACTCGTCCATAGATATTGAAAAAATTAAATAAAAACGTTGTGGGCAGTTTGCTGTTCATACATAAACAATACAATAAATCCTAAGAGGCTTAGTACGGCTGCATAAGCAGAAGGATTAGATTTCTTGGAATTGGGTACATTCTTATCAACTGAAACGTGACACAAATGACAATTGTGTATTCTACACAAAAACATCACGAAATCTGTCACGTAGCCTAAAAATGTATAAATAAGTATAGCATAGAAATATTATTTTTCTTGTGTCTGGGAACTTTTCAATACATTTGTACAAAATAGAAGATTTTACGGAAACATTTTGTAAGCTTTGCCTTGCTTACAGAAAGGTGAAGTTGATTAAAATGAAAGGATTAAGGATGAAAGGATTTGTAGGAAAATTTCAAAAAGTATTTAAGTACCTGTGAAGTTTTATCAACTTTCTACTTTAAGGATTTAGCATAGTAAATTCTGAACAAGAAGACAGGCTCACAGCTTAGTTAGGTGGTTGGGTATGTAGTTGGGCATTAATGAATTCCACTCGATATTCAAAACAGTACTAAAAAGTTTGGATTAAGTGTATGAAATTTTGTGAATGCCGCAGCCAAAACTTTCAGTTCTGTTGCAAATGTTCACTTGATTCTGGACATAATAACAACTTGTTTGAAAGAGAGTGTGTTCAGCTTAGCTGGTTGTCAACAAACATGTAAACAGATGTTTAGGGAAAAAGTGCGGTTTGTTGTTGGGGCATTTAAAGCGTGTGCCCCAACGTGACATTCTCTTTTACTTGCCCCACCCACTAGAACACGTGGGGATGTGTCTCGTGTGGTTGCAGCTAAAAAGTGAATTTGCTCATTGAAGACAGCCCCATTGGAAGGTAAACACACAGCCAATGCGACAGCCTTTGTCTCTGTTTTTCTGCTCCCTCTTCACTCGTTCTCGCTTTGCAAGTGAAAACATGAGCATAGGTAACAGTTTCCTAATAATTTATAACGTAATATTCATTTAGTTACGATGAAGGCAGTTAATTATTACTACGTTTTATGGACTTAGTTTAAACGAGGTTAACATTAGTTTTACGCAAATTATTGCATGTTTGATTAAAAATTAGTATATTTTTTGTAAATTATTGGTGAGACTAGGAAAAAACAATTTTCAATTCGTCCATTTCCTTAGACTGTTAACCAAACTATCTTTGAATGAATTTTTTAATTCAAATATGTGTGGTTTATCAATTGAATCTGATAATTCTGATCGAATAAGTGACAAATAAATAATTTGGGACTAGAAAAACTTTCAAAATTGTCATCATTTTGACCTTTATGTTATGGTCATTTGAGTTTAAAGGAAAGATTGGTATCTACAAAACTCAACTTCGATACTTGAAACTTTGTTATGAAAACCCTTAGACTGGAGACAAATTACAATACCGAAATAACAAATATTACCAAAATTGACTAAATGGTCATCCGTAAATATAATTAAATCAGTTTTAGTTAGCACTTTATCTCTAAACTTTTGCAAATATTTATTTTTACATTAACTACTGCTCACAACAACTCTTAATACAAGATCATAATGTTTGATAATTCAGTTGTTATTCTAGTAGTCATTCCAATGCGTTGACTGTGGGCAGCGGTTAAAACAATAGTACAATGGTTAAAACGCTGATGCTTTAAATGCCTGACCTATAATGAGAGTGAGGAATCGGTTTTTTCTACTTTCGACAATGTTCTTTGGAACCACATTGATATGAAAAATAAAATATAAGATGTTACTGGCATGCAATTTTATCATATGGGATATTTTTGTCTAAATTATTAAATGCTTAAAAGTTTAGCAGTTCTATATTCTTTGACAGCTCAATTAAATGTTTTAGTCCAGATCTTGGAACAGCACTCTGCTTTTCACACTTTCTGGAAGGATTAAAACCCCTTTTGCAATTCATTATTTATAAAAATATCACTTAAAGTATGTCTAACCTTGACTAATGTTTACAAAAACTGTAAGAATTAATTTTGAGAAAGAAGGAACAAATTCACAGTACAAGGCAAATCTGGCTTTCTAATTTATTCTATGAAAGCAACCAAAAGTCTTGAGTACACAAAACAGCTCTATACATGAGTTTCTAAATTTTTAAAATGTAAACAAATATCAGACGGTAAATATTTGGAGAAAGTTTTGAAGCTTGTTAGAAGAGCATTTTGATTGAACGGAATGCACCTGTTGCTTTGCATCTAACGGTTGCATCTAATTCCAGGATGCAAACACAAGTAGAATTTTGTGCATTGCAATAATGTGATTTCTGTCTAACTCTCAGCTGTAAATATGTAAACAGTTGTAAATGGATTTGCATTTGAGCCTAGAAAATAAGAAGAATTTTGCTTTCTCCTCGAAATTTCAGCTATAGGGGAATTTACTTCTATTACTTCATTGATTTTTACCAGCATGGAAATTATTTACTCCTTCATCGCATTTTATTCACATAATACCACCTGAGTGACCTGCAAACAACTTGTTTTCAATAGCACGCTACTTGCATTTTGCATACAAAAGTACACGCAACCGTTCCCATTATCCGGCAACAGGTGCAATCCACTCCGCTCAAAATGCCCCAACAACAATCCCAATCTCGTCAACTGTTTCTCCAAATGGTTCACATCTGATATTTGTTTACATTTTGAGATGCAGTTTACTCTTGAGTTTTTTGTGCACTCAGGATTCATTGATTGTTTTTATCGCCAACCCGGATGTTAAACTTATCATTTGATATTTTTTACTCGCCCAAATAGTTGATTTTTTACTATCGGTTGAACAGTATGATATGTGTTTAAAGTGAGAAATAGCCAGCGTTTATTCAACTCAATCAGTTTTTAAAATTTTCCAAATGTTTGCTCATTTCGTGGCTTTCTTATTGAAATTATAGTAAGCTTTTTATCATAAGTAGAGTACATAAAGGACCATTTAAAATGAATCAGTGATCTAATATTCTTCAAAAAATGGAGGGCAATAGCCAAGATGACCCAAGAGTAAAGCACAGGAGAAACCACAATAATGCCGATCCAGTGACAGGACAAACTGAAGCACCGGAAGCGTTACTAAACGATGTGGTGAGTCAATAAATGTTTTGTTATGAATAGTTTGTCGGGTAAAGAGCTAACAAAATTCTTATATTGCATTCTATAATTGTTTGCAGGTACTCCAAAACATTTTCAAATATCTGGGCTACAAAGATCTCAAGTCATGTCGGCAGGTGAAGAATATAACTTGGCTGAGAAACTCAAAGAAAGCGTGGTGGGCTCGTTCAAAAGTGAAGGTTGACGGATTTGACGCTGGTTCCAACAAGTCAATGTTGCGTTATCTCAACGAAACTGAGATAACCTCAAATGCGACCAACTATAGACTGGAATTTGTCGGAGAGGATTACTATGGCTTGTGGAAACGTTTTGGACATTTCATAAAATACTTGGATCTATGGCACTGTAGCTTCAAGTCCCAAGAAGATTTCCGACGTGCTATTTACGCACAGTGTCCCAATTTGGAAAAACTTGTTGTAGTCAGCGAGAAATTAGTTGAAGAATCAACTGATGTCGTGGAGGAGCCCACGGAATGGGTGGAGCCGCAGTTTGGACAACAAAACAATTTAATATCACTTGAAATCAATGTTATTGAGATGCCTTTGTCTTGGATGGAGTTGTTCTCCCATTTCCCAAAGTTACAGGTAATCCATTTTAATTATTAGTTTGCTTTACACGAAACCCTTTGCGGTGAAATAAGCTTTAATAATAGGTAATTTAAAATGTAGTAACATACGTGATATTTATTTTAAAGTAAAATTATGCCTTGGAAACTTGAAAAGTTTAAATATTAAGATTACGTGTTGTTTGTGTAGGATTTGAAAGCAGAAGCAAAAAACGCTGCGATCTTCGGAGCAATCGCACTGATTCGTCAACACGACCCAAAGATGCTGAAACTAAAGCACATCAATATAAGTACTGCATCGGGAAGTGACTACGAGAAACCCTTTCGTTCAGTTTTCCTGGATCCCAATCTCTCACTTCAAACAATACATACAAATTATGGATGCTGTCACCGAGACACTTCAATGGATATTTTGGATTTGCGCGCGAAATCTCTTAAAAAACTAATTTTTCGATGTGAATTTACTTTACATTCCCATATAATATATCCTCGACAACCTCTCCAAATTTTAGATGAATTAGAAATCTTCAACTGTTTTTTTATTGCGGACATCTTCAAGTATACTCCAAATGTGAGAAAAGTTTCTTTCTCTTTCTGTAACTCCTTTTCCATGGATATTTTGGAAAGGGTTAAGCCCAACCAAAAGGTTAATACCTGCAAAGATTTAACTATTGAATTGTACGGGGAATGGAAAGATGCACCCAATTCAGATTTTGGGTTTTTCGTAGAGGCATTTTCCAATGTGGAAACATTTCAATTCAGGGGACTGAACAACCCAAAGTTTTCGCTAGTTTGTGAACACCTCACAAAACTCGTGTCATTTAAGATTCATGACAGTGAAGTGGATGCTACAGGGATGTTGGGATTTGACCCGGATTCAGAGGCTGATGATGCTGGGGTTCGTAATCCAAATATTACAAACTTGAAAGGTAAGTTGTTCTAGAAATACATTTTTTGAAACGTGAAGTTACATATGAAGGGATTAGAAACTAAATTTTATTGAACGCAGATCTACAATCCTTTTCGATGGATGCAAACTATTTTCAGACAGTTGCAATGAAGAATGGCAGCGTCATTTCTAAAGAACTGAAGAAAATTCATCATCTCAAAAAGTTTGAGCTCAAGAAATTTAAGGTAAAAACACACTTACAAACATGGTTTCAGATATTTTAAATGTTTATTCGATATTTTAATACTATATTTAGTTGGAAGATGATGAGCAGATCTGGAAGAATATTTTTGCCGAATACTCGACATTTAACTGACTGGGATGAGAATTCAGCCGAGATTCTTGCATCACAGAAATCGTTTGGTGTAACCTTATAGACATAAAGCTAAAACGTTTCATTTTATCTACTGTAGTTATACGGATATTATATACAATCCGTTTTTAATCGAAAGAGCTTCTCTCGGTGCTAGTAAAAGGGTAAAAGTATCTGTGACAAGTAA
>JAQIXX010004205.1:0-16970 GCA_034700605.1 Willowsia nigromaculata
TTTGTATTTAAAAGCATGCAGGCGGCAAATACACTTGCCTGCATAAGTTTTAAACTCTCTGCTGACTTCGAGAGTATAAATGAAGTTTTTACGAGAAATTTGCATACAATATTATGCCACAGATTTCAATTATATTCTAGTCAATAAAAATGCTTTGTTTTTAAGCTGAATGTCTCAATAAAATTGAAGTATCATAAAGCTGGAAAACACACTGTGAAATTGGGATGATAATATTTTGCTTGTAATTAAAATTGTTGATTTCTCCAGGATAAATTAATTTTGAAACGCAAATTATTGATGTTATCCACATTTGGCAACCGTGAGAAGGAAGAATGACAATGGGGTCATTAACGCTGTATATCGCAATGAAACTTCATTCGATTCTGTACTAGTAACAAGTTGCTATTTCCGAGATATTTTGCAGTGTGAAGTAATAAAGTTGACTCGACAAAAATAGATGTTCTAACAAGGGAAATTTGCAAGGTGTTGGTCACCGAGCAGAATCCAACCACATATTTAGGATATCATTCTGCGTTTTAATGACTTTAAAAAGCTTGACAATCACATAACTTGGGTTCGTAAAGAATAGCAGGTAAGTAAATGCATTTGTGCAACACCCAAAATGTTGTCCTAAATAATAATTTCCTTAAAATGCTCACAGTTTATGGAATTTTTCAAATATCCGGGGACTACAGAAACAATTAAGTTTGTAAATCATTTGAAATTTAAAACCCAAACTGTAAATCACCATTCCACATTCCCTTGTGAGTGAATACAATGAATAAGACCTACATTGAACCTATTTGTGTAGGTAAAGGTCAAGAAAAAATCTTCATTTTAAAATGACGAATGATCCATCTACCTATGCATTAGCAGTCTCACAATTAGTACCATCCAATTATTATTCACTGTTTGTAACAAAGAACGCGTTGAGGCATATAAGCTATTATGACATAGTACGAATCAGGCAAAGCTCACATGCTTGTTTTCTGCAAGCTAACTATATTCACACGGTCGCACATGAAGGAAATCTAAACCAGCAGGTAAGTAAATTATTTAATAGTTTTACCAGCCCTAAGCACTAGTTGTTTTTAATAAGTTCCCATAGCACTAATGCATTTATATAGTACTCTTTACTTATGTAAGCTTACAATAAGTTATGCTACTTGTTGAAAGGCAGAGTACATCATCCATGACAAACGAATACATAACATGTTAAGAATCACGGTTTCAGACTCTTATCAAGATTCGGTCCGGTTTTATGTGAAAATATGAAAAAAATAACAACAGCATCAAGATGTTATCTTCCAGACGATACATTAAAGTATATCGAAAATTGTTTCAAATTAAAACTGCATGGAAATCCATATCATATGTAAGATCATATCCCTAAATAAATAAAATGCAGGTAATGAGTTTTATTGCTCAAATTAATAGCAAAAAACAAAAATGATAACAGGTTATTGTCCAACTACCTGTTTTGAATCATGATTTTCATATATTGTCTAGTCGCTATGAACAAGTTAGCTAAAATATATAGATTTCAGAATCGTAAAGTTTTTTGCAACTTTAAAACAAATATTCCCTTGCAAGCTATATTCTTTGCATTAGTCATCAAATTAGCTTCCATTCTAAAATACTGGAACGGGATGTCATGTACCTTAGAGGTATTTTTATCAAGTTGAAATAAAATTCGCGGAAACATACATATCTCGTTATAGTTCTTGCTACATTGATAACTCAAATGAGAGCTGGAATAAAGTGCACTCGCTTAGTTATTATGTCAGTCATATTTTAGTAGCTTTGCTCGTCGGTTGGAATATTTTCTTATACAGTTTCACCGGTCTTCGGTTACATTGCTTGTAAAAAAGTGATACTGATATTCCAAAAACAATGGAAATTTCTGTGAGAAACTTGCATAATGTGGGACTCCAAGTAGTGTTTTTATTATTTGTGATGTTTCTTAGTAATTTTCAGTCAACGTTTGCGGTCTCAGTTGAAAAAGATTTGTCAATGACGAAGGAAGAAAAGGCTGCTTTGGATAAGGTATTGATTGATTTTGAAATTCTAAAATATAATTAGATTTGGGTTAAGATTTTAGACGCTCTAATTGGAGAGGATGTCGCACATGCTTGAAAAAATAAACTTAAATGTCGCAAGCAAAGTGACATATTATTATTGTAAGCTATTTTACTGAATTTTGTAAATGACATGAATGATGGTAACATACCGTATTTAGTAATATTTCATGACTTCTAATTTTAAAGGGAAGATACGCCACAAAAATCCTTTATGCAAAACTTGTACAAAATCATGACTACTTTTTGTTTTGGTTCGCTTGGTTATTCTGGAAAATCGTGTAAACCTTCATATTCTTATTACTCATTCGTCAAGTAATTAGATGATATCATGACGCATGTTTTTATCAAAACAAAATAAATCCATCTTCAAATTTTTTCCAGCAAAAAACGCTCGGTTATCCATTCTTTTTTAAATTATTATGATTGCTCTCTATGAGTGATTCATCCATGGGATTTTATTTGATAAAAAATAAGAAATCTTATTGTTTTTTTTAAATATTTGAATAGTTTAAAGTACAGGTTATGCCGCTGTTATATGTGGATTATATGAAGACTGACATTTATTTGATCCGGTGGTTAAGAGGTAATATATATTCATTTACATTTATGGTATTAACACTGCGAATTCGCATATATAGTTAACAATTGGACTATTACTTGCAGCAAGAGATTATGACTTAAATTTGGCGGAAACGATGCTTCGTGGAAATATAAACTGGCGTAAGGAGCACAATATCGACACCATCCTGAGTGAAGACTGGAGTGACATGCGAAGAGATTTTCATGCTACGATTGACACATACGACAGGCAAGGGAGACCGAGTAAGACAACATAACCATTATAAAACATAAATACATTGTCAACCGGCATAAACATTTGAAATATTTTTGTTCAGTTGGAGTAATTGACATTTACGACTGGGATATAAGAGCTTGCGCATTAGCCGGTAGAGGCCCACGTCTCCTTAGGTACATGGACTACCTTATGGAAAATATTACCCAGCAAGTTATTGAGAGACAAGGAAAAGGAATGATGGTAACCCGATGGAAAGTTTTGGGTGGTGCGGATGGATTCAATATGATCGAGTACACAACTCAAATAAATTGAAACACAATTTTAAAAAATATATTTATTAGGTTGGTTATAAATTTGTAATGTGTTTTGAATCAGGCACGGATGTCCTGCTTGTGTGGCTCTCATTATCCAATTCCTGCAAAGCTTAGAAAGCCATTATCCTGGATGGCTTGACGAAATGATTATCATCGATGCTCCATCAACGCTTTACATAGTTTTGGATACAATTCGCCCATTTCTGTCTCGTCACACGAGAGACGCGTTAAAAGTGTTTGGACCCAATAAGAATAAGTGGATGGCTTACATGGACCAAAGAATTGCAAGGGACCAAAGGAGACCTCAATACGGAGGAAGTAAACCTCCTCTGCGTGATTGAAAACTATCTTTACATCTTAACAGTTAATGAGTACCTGTAACATTTGTACAAAGTTATGTTAAATTCATAAGTTACTCGCTTCAATATTCATAATTTAACCTGTGATATCTCAGTAAAAGTAATTGCATACTATTTTGTAATATTGCGAATATGTTCTCTATGAACTTTTCATAACATGCATCTCTCAAGCATTACATAACCTTGAAACTGTTTCTGTTCTTTGAGCCGAGTCTAGTCCAGCTCATTTTGCTTAATCAGTGACCTTGATTTTTTTATCTCCATACGTCTGCATGAATATTGGCATGACATAAGCAGTGTTTCTGCTTTTTATGCTTTATGTAATTTGTCCATGTACAAAAGCGTCAAATATCAACATTCATCATTAGTGCTGCTCTACACAATGTAACAAGATCACTAATTTGGGATCTTACTCAAATAAACTTGAAATAATTTTGTTTTTGTTCAAAGATATACAAATTAGTTAATTATATATATAATGGCGTTATTTAGTTGGTTAATTTGGGGTGTCCTAACATTTGTAACTCTTTTAGTATATTTCATATTTTCTGCACTCCGTCGAAACCGAGAATATTTCAAAAAACATGGAATCCCCTACATTGGAGCTGGTCTTAAGCGAACATTCCAATTCATTAAGGGATCTACAAATGTGGTCCAAATGGAAATTGAAAGTTACAAGGAGGTTCTAGCAGCAAATGCACCTGTTGTCGGGTTATCAGATCTTTTTGGTGCGCGTAGTGTCTACATAACTGATTTGGATTTGATTAGAAATATTTGTATTCGGGACTTTGACAACTTTGCAAATCGTCGTCCATTTGATTCGGTAATGACCAATAAATATGTAATGAGAATGCTCTCAGTGATGACAGGTAGCCAGTGGAAAATGATGAGAGCAAAATTAAGTCCTACCTTTACCACAGGACGAATTCGGAGAATGTTCCAAATCTTTAAGACAAGTAGTGAGCGAATGGATTCATACATTAAGGCACAAATTGTGGGCTCATCAGTGGATCTAGACTTTTCACAACTGTTCCCAAAATATGCGATGGACGTGATAGCAAGCTGTTCATTTGGAATTGATAGCAAAACCTGGGAATTGTCTCCTGAACAGAAATTATCTAAATTTGAGCAAATGGGGAAGAAATTTGCATTCCAGTTTGGAGGAATAAATCTCCTAAAGATTTTAATACTTACTTGCTTTCCAAAACTGGGAAAAATTCTGGATGTTGACCTTGTCGATAAGGAAGCCCAGCTTTATTTTAGGAATGTCATCCAAGACGTTATAAAAAGGAGAAGGGAGACTGGCGAAAGGCGAGATGATTTCTTGCAGTTGATGATGGACACCCAACAAGGTCTTCTCAAAGCGGATGAAGAAAGTGTTCAAGTTATGAATGGCGATGCTGGTGAAGGGTTGGGATCAACGTTTTCAACCAGTGATGGTCCCCAAAAATTTGTATTTGATGATACAGATGTGGTTGCAAATTCCATGCAGTTTTTGGCAGCCGGCTTTGACACAACACAATCTGTTCTTCTATTTACTCTGTATTGCCTAGCCTTGGAACCCGAGATACAGGAAAAACTTTATGAAGACATTAGATCAGTCATGGACAAACATGAGGGTTTCCTAAGTTACGAAGCGGTTTTGGAAATGTCATATTTGGATCATACCATAAATGGTATGATATGAGCAAAATATACTTAATATTTACGTATTATGTAAATATTTGAACATTTCGTTAAATTGTTTCGTTGATCAAAATATGGAATATAGAAAGTATGAGGCTATATCCTCCTTCCGGAAGGACGGAACGGTATTGTAGCAAAGATTACCCTGTGCCCGGAACTAACCACGTGATTGGAAAGGACACTGTCGTTTTAATTCCAATTTTGTCTATTCATCGTGACCCTAACTACTATCCTGATCCAGAGAAATTCATCCCTGAGCGTTTTTCACAAGAAAATAAGGCTACTCGTCATTCTTACTCGTATCTCCCGTTTGGCATAGGACCAAGAAACTGCATTGTAAGTTGTGAAATTACAGTAAAATGTTCCAGTTCTCACGATAGTTTACATATCAATTGAAATACATAATATATTCTAAAACTCGATTTCAAATAAAATTTTAGGGCATGCGATTTGCACTGGTCAAAGTGAAAACCGTGATTGCTCAACTGGTGAGATCGTATCAATTCTCCCCATGTTCGAAAACCAAAATCCCTGTGGATTTTGACCAGAACGTGATTATCAAACCGAAACATGGAATGTGGCTTAATGTTAAACCCAGGACCTAAATATGGAATAAACCCTTATTAAGTAAGGGATATTTTAAAGCATTTACTGCATTTGTTAATTGAGTAAACTTTACAGAATATTACCTGTACAGAAGCATGAATGTATGGTGCAATTTATTTGAAAGCATATAAAACATCTTACCGCATGAAAATGAACAAAATAATTGGTGTAATTAACTAAATTGGTGTATGTAAAATATTTAGTCCAATTTTGTGCCCCCAAATTCCGGTCTCCTTTCTTCTTTAGAAATCTCCTTATCGAGGTATTCCTTCCAATGACTTTGTTCCATTCCAAATATTTTTAAAGCGCGTTGTGTCGCTGGGCTAAATAGTGGGCGGACTACTTCCAAAATTAATTGGAAAGCTGGTGGGGCTTTAAAAAAGCATAATAAAATTAAGCAAGAGTCATATTGTCTTAAGGTGTTCTTTTAAAGCTTAAATCATACTTCGTATTAACACAATGGCATCCGCATATCCCGGATAATGCTGCTCGTAACTCTGCAGAAATCTAACATAAGCTGGAAGACACATTGCACAGCCATGCTGCAATAAATTGAATCCATCCATGTTTAAAATGACCTTCCACTGTGTCACATTCTTTCCTTCTGACTGTTGCTTGTAGACAGTTTGAGTCGCTTCTTCTAACATCTTGTCCATGTATCTTAGCAACCTTGGCATTTTTCCTGTGAGGGCCACTCTTCGAAAGTTCCAAGGTGCAATGTTTATTGTGCCAATTGGCCTTCCTTGCTTGTCAAATGTGTCACTTTTTCAAATAATATAAATAATTGTATAAGAATGTGACTTATAATGTATGAATATTTTTAAAATTGGCGTTATAAAAAAGTGCTCACGCGTCGTAAGGGAAGTCGTCCTATAGGGTTGCCAAAGTACATTTTTGGCATTAATTAAAAAAATTTAAAATCAACTTAAAATTAATATATAAATTTTTAATTTTAAATAAATTACAATTATTAAATGTATATATATAATATAAATAATTTATTTTATATAGATGTAATATACTTTTTTTAAATAAAAGTATCCTTACCTTCATATCCGACCAGTCCTCATCTTCGATCCCATCCATTTTGTGTAACTGACGCCAGTTAATGTTGTCACGGAGCATTTGCTCTGCACGTTCTTGGTTGAGACCTGTGGCACGCAACCAGCGGATCAGGTAAAGGTCTGTTTTCATGTATGAGTGGGGCAAATGTGGAAGCATTCTCGTTTTGAACTGAAATAAAATAAATATTTATAGAGCTTTTTCACAGACAAAGGGTTAATTTCAATATTTTAGTTCTTTCGCACGCCTGAAATTTCATGACATTGTGTTTTCAAGGTTATTTAGTCATTCCATTTGCCACTTAAGGCACTAAATGCACTCATGCATGAAATACTGTATTCACCTGTGTCATAACAGTTTAATTGAGATACTGATGATGATAAGGATTCAAAAACATTCAATTTGGCCCATAATGACCTGCCATTTGTAGCAGAACAACAATTTATAAGACATATTACTAAAAATATGATCCTTTAAAATTTCATACCTTATCTAGAGCAATCTGTTCCTTTTTTGTCAAAGTTAAATCTTCTTCCACGCTAACCCCTTCACACAGTTCCAGCAACACTATGCACATCACTAGGAATTTTATACTATTTCTGGAAACTAAAATTTTCCCCATTTTTCTGCTTTAAAAAATAACAACTAGAGGAACTTTTTAATTAAGTACAAATTGTACTTCAGTTCTTGCTTTTAGCACGTGTGCTCCATAAAAGAAGAAATCTTTTAATGAAAATTTCCGACATATAAATAGGAAGTTATGTAATATGGGAACAAGCACAGAGAGAACAGAGACAAAAGAGGTAAAAAGAGCACAAGCGATGATGAAGCTCCTTTTTTATTGCAGTGCGTGGGAGGAAGTCTGCGGAAGGAATGGTTATGTGACAATATCACCGCACTTCTCTAGAGGCTAAAAACCCAGCCCATGATCCAAGTCCTAAGAAAAATAGCATTGTCAACAATCAACATCACGGTGGATATATTTTCGTTTGCCTTAGAGCGTTCTCCTTCATTTCAGTCATCACGATGATAATCACTAGAACGCCTTTCCAACCTTCGGATAACCTACACCACGCTAGCTTCATACTTGTACTTGACGACAAGCAAGGGTTCAACAAAGGAACAAAATGTAATTGTAAAAAAGTAAATAAACAGAAATAATACAGATTTTACCAAGTAGCATGACCAATCAAATATTTAATATATGTAGCTTTACAAATTTACCGTTATTTTTCAAATAAAATATCAGAAAATCCACATATATTTCCCTCTAATAAAAGCACAGGCATATTTCCATGTAAAGTCAGTGTAAACCCTAAAATTTATATACAGATGTACAGACAAACAGACTTTCCTATTGTAAATGTCCATTTGTCACCGAGACCAAATATAATTTTAAGAATTACTCATGCGCAGTCTTAAACAATCATGATCATCATCTCATCGTCAAACTGATTAAACATTCACTTTTAATTTTTCTTTTAGAACAAGAAACAATACTGAATAGTAGCATAGCAACGGGTGATGCAACCTATGATCTGTAAAAAAATGACTATAAGACTATTAAAACTATATAAGTCTCTCTATTTAAACTTTCTGTTAGTGATACTGATGATAAGTAGCAGAAACAAATACAGGTCACGCCACAGTCGCCATAGAAACAGCATGGTCATTCATAAACAAGACAATAATGCTCACGCAATTTTCATCCCTAAATAAATATGCGAAAGCAGTGTGCTTAAACAATATAATCACTATTTAAAAAATTGTAACAAACAATTACTAACTAACTTGCTATACATATGATAAATATATGCTTAATATATATATCACAAGTTTGTATAGTTAAGTGCCATTGATGATGAGAGCGTTTCAAGTCACTTTCCCATTCATGCATGCAAACACATTAAAGCTAAAAGAGATAATTTCGACTGCATTATATTATCTAACAATGGTAACTACTCATACACAACTTTGCTCAGCTTATCACCTCAACTTTGAAGCTTTGTTAAAGTTAACTTGTATCCCCGCATGCAAAATTAATGTTTCTTGTTTATTTGAGATACTAATCGCAAATGCTTATCTTTTTAAGAATAAGAACAAAAGGAGGATGTGTATTTAGAGCAAAGAAGCGATAGGCGCTTGTGTGTCCGTTTGCATAGAATTACTTATTGACTGCTGACTTCAATAATTTGTTTCATTTAATGTGCGTACAGCATAATGATACATTATGAATGGATGAGATATTACCGTAAATTTTCATTTAAAAGCAAGGGTAATTAAAAGGCTTTAACAGACTTATAGCTCATAGGCATGTGTATTTAATTTGGGTAAGACGCGTATTTGAAAAATTACGGTAGCTTAAATGGCTAAATTATGGCTAATACTTTTTCAAGTAGAGTGAGACAGTCTAAACGTTCATTTATAATTTGGAACTTATCTGTGAAACAATATTTAGGCATAATTATTTATTACATAAAAAAGTATTTAGGTTACAATAATTGCCGATTAAATTCTGAATTTTTGTTAGCCTTCTCAAGGTCAACTTATAATAATAATATGGTGCGGTTTAATGTGCGTGCATCTTAAGAAAGCAAATAAATAAATTATTAATGAGAAAAAAATTAATTGGTAGGACAACAATTAATATTTTTATTTAGCCAGTTGGTCTTGGAGGCTCCTGTCTGTAGGCTAAGCAGAAGCCTGTGTTCATCATGTCACCTTCTTCTGTCTCATCCGTTTTCACTCTCATTATGAACGGCTTTGCAATGGCTGCTCAGAAAAATGGTATGCATTTTTAAATTCTTTTAATTTTCAAAAACAGACTTTCAAATAAGGTTTATTCTAATTTTGCCACTTACAGCGAACCATATGCGGGGCCATCGCTGTTGAAAATGCGCTTCCGCAATATCTGTCGTGAGTCTTCATAGTGCCATCGTGTCTAGCATCACTTTCAGTCATGATCAAAACGTAATCCTTCATACATTCTTCACTCTGCAAATCCACATTAAATTAATAGTAAAATAAATTATTTATCTGAAAAAAATATGAACTACTATTTGGACAAAATGATCATGTATATTTTTAAGAGCTTTACAATAACTCCATCGGCACCCGCATCTGGTGCATTTCCAGACATGATAAATGATTGTGACAACGATTCCGTACATGGGGACCACTAAAACATTTCATGTCAATTACATTTCCATAGTTTTACACCAAAATAGAATTCAAAGTATTGAAAACTCACTACAATGGACCCAGCACCATCCTCAGAACGAACGCAAACTGTGTAATCCAAATCAGCAAGATGGGGAACCATTGGAAACCCGAGCATTTTAACTTGACCAGTTGCCGTTGTATAGTACTGGAGGCATCCATCAGGCGCTATAATAAAATATTTATAAGTAAATAATGCAATTTGAGACTTGTGGCTCTGCACAGATTGCAAATTTTACCCCGGAGCAAAGAATTGCATTCAATAAAAGTTGCTCTAATGTTCCACTGTCTCGCCATAGGGATAGCTGCTCCATCAGTGATAACGCTTAAAGTGATTCGATCACTGCTTCCGTAATCCAGGTACACTTTCAGTAAAACCATGATACAAAATTGGAATACATTGGACAATTATTAAAATGTATGTTTTATATAAATAATATTTTCCTACTGTGCTGTCCAGACAAATCACCACAGAGATTTGGTGGGGTTGATCCAGAAACCCCGTTAATACTCAGCCTATCCGTCATACATTGACCGGATGTTGCATCTGCTGCTACCAGTTCTAGTTTTGTAAACTCCAACCGCAATTGACAAACATTTGTATTTGGCTGAAATTTAAACAAATACAGTAGATTTGATTATATTCCCTATTTAAAAAGTTATGATAAAAGTTATAATGGTTAATATATGTGCGTTTATGAACCTTTTGAAGACGAACATTGCACACTTCAAGACCGGTAGGGGTAAAAGTTTCGGGGTAATCCCGGTTCCTTATATTTGTATTATTTTGAGTCACAACCGACTCACAAGTTGCTGTAATGATGCAACACACACCAAAACCGGAAGCACAGACTCCACTTGCTGTGCCACCAGCATTTCGACATTGGTTGCTATATGTTTTACAGGAATGAAGAAGTTTGTGAATAAACCATGAAATTTGTAGTTGCATAAATCTTACAAATATTTTTTTTTATCGTTTTTACTTTGTGAAGCACGTTCCTACAGAGTCGACCGCATCGGGAACACAAGGTTGGTTGCTAATGCGAACAATTGAAAATAAGGGAAACACTGTAAAAAACAAAATTTATGTTTTATGTAAACACGCATTTTAACTTTACCAAATTTGTATTAAAAACCCTATAAAATTATTAACGCACATCGTGAACTCCTGTTTTCTAATTCATATCCATGTTCATTTAGCTTATAACACTTGACAACTTGACAGAAAACAATGACCCAAACCGCTTGCTGGAAAAGTCTCACTTTCCCCAGATTACTCGAAAGGATATCCATTTTGAAGAGCAAAATTACAACTAGTAAGGTATGCTAGTTACCGATCACTCTTCATCGCGAAGAGAATATTAAATGAGCCAAGTGTAAAAATAGCCAGTTGAGTGTGACTTAAACATGAATAAAAATATGATGCCCACTACTGGGTAATGGGTAAATGGGTCAATCATCTTCATTCTCAAACCTTTTATCATCTTCTCATAATCTCATAGCTGACATCTAAAAAAGCATTCTACGCTTATGATCTGTGTGGTGTTTAGGGCGTGATAGGGAGAAAATTTTAATAATTGCAAATTGCAAGCATCGCATCTCCACACTGCACTGCAGTAAATCAACAATGCAATTGTTACATTCAATATAGAAAGTTCCCCATATATATCCAAATATGATATTAATATTTTATTTAGTGGCTTAGGTATATTAATGTTCTCTGTATATTTGAGACTTAATTCTATTACTTTTGCTTCACGGGTGAGCCATACCACATTATCGTCTAAATGAAGCTATAATCAATGTTTTAAACGTTGTACGGTAAATGTTATAGTTTTTCATAAAATTTCCTGCGCGTGATCATGACTTCGATTGATGATGAATTCCAGGACCTGACATACATTAAGTATGAATTTCATTATTTTATATAATAAATGACATCAAATTATAGCAATTCTTGTCATATTGAAAAATTCAAATAATTGATTTTAGAAACCTGTAAATTTTGAGTTTGAAATTTGTGATTATGAAGACATATTTATTGGGAAGAAACTGTCGACCAATATTTTACTACAAGTATACCCAGTCATCTATCCAAACCCAAAAGCAACATAAACAGGAGTCAAACATGACTTTATATTTTCATTTATATTTATTCTAACGCAATGAAACAAAGGACACAATCGATATGATACGAATGAAATTTATTGTAGACCAACAGACATTAAGTCATCATGAGCCATGAAGCTTATAAACTCGCATATCAATCTCAGTTACAATGTCATGCATTTTGTCAGCTAATCGAATAATATGTTATTCCATGTTTTTAGGTGTAGAGAAAATCAGCATTATTTATGAATATGGGAAATAGCCTAGTGACATTTAAGTTAAGTATTGATCGTATTTATATTATGAGTCATGGTCAACCCAACTCACATGATACGATACTTAAATACATGCCTAAAATTACGAAACAAAGTGAGAATTTTGAAGCCCTTCAAGTTGCCAAGTAAACCAAAAAAAATTTATATCATATCACCCGTTTTTCCACCAGCACCAATCCAAACCGTTTCTACATGAAAGCGTCAGCGTTACCCCCGCAAACACATTTATGCAATGATATTATGTCCAAAATATTCCGCCGATTTCGTCTCCTCTGCGAAATAATAAGCTTCTTTCCAATTCCGTTTCTCCATCCCCAGTTATTTTTTCTCTAGAAGAAGAAGCACCGTTAATCCTATTAGGACCTAGGCCACTTGTATAAATACCCCCCGATTCCATGAGCTCTCCATTCAGTTGTCTTTTTCCCCCTTTCGTTACTTCTGAAAATTTTTCCTTTCATAAGTAAAAAAAATATACAAAAAATTAGACTTCTTTTGTAAATATTTCCAGTGAACTACTTCGTCTCAATCCCCCCTTCTTTTCTTAAAACTCATTTTTCTTTTATTTTTGAAACGTAACATTTCTAGTTTTACTTTGTAACGTACACGTTAACGTAATATTTATAGGAAACTTGAAAATTTTTGTGTGAAAACTTTCATTCATTTTTGTGAGACTGCTCAATAGGCGCATTTTACTTAAGTTTGGTCTCCGTTCAAGAAGTAGAACATTTTTGATTACTTGAAACCCTCAATTCACTGATAATTAAAAAAGTTTAAGTATAAAGGGTGAAAAGGAAAGCGTGTCAAAATGGTTCCCTTAATTTTCCTACTTGCCATGCACGTCGTGGCTGTGAAAGTCTTCAAGAAAACGTCGCCAAATGGTAAGCAATATTAATAAATCATAATATTTTGATATGCAAGTCATACCGAAAATGAATTTTGAATTGGGATTGGGGTCAGTCGCAGTCAGTTCTCAAATTCGATACAGATAATTATTTTCATTTGTGTTTGTGCTCATTGTCCATATAAAGCGGAATCAATGTCATTGTTATGATCCGAGATAGACAGCACAAATGTATAAATCATTGCATTTTCTCATATCTATTGTTACACAGGAAAGATAACGGTGTACCTGGGGAAACGTGACTTTGTTGATCGGTGTGACGGATGTGATCCCGTCGATGGCGTTTTGGTGGTGGACAATGACTACCTGAAAGACAGACGAATTTATGGGCAGGTGAGAAAGCTACGAAGCGATCATATCAGGTTTTGAAACTCATTGATTAATTGACTGATTATTTTTTTTTATGATGCGCAGGTGGTGACCACATTCCGATTCGGTCGAGAAGAGGATGAAGTGATGGGCTTGAAATTCAGCAAGGACATGATCCTCTGCAAAGAACAAGTGGTTCCTCCCCCACATGGAAAGAAAGCCCCAAATCTTGATAGCCTTACATCCATCCAAGATAAGCTCCTTAAGAAACTGGGGGATGTGAACGCATTCCCATTTACCTTTAATCTACCCGACCTAGCCCCTCCAAGCGTGACACTCCAACCTGGCGAGCAAGATATTGGTCGCCCTCTCGGAGTGGAATATGAACTGAAGGCATTTGTAGCAGAAAATGATCAGGATGTAGGTCACCGAAGAAGCACAGTCAGTTTAAGAATCAGGAAAGTCCAATATGCGGCACTCACCCGGAGTCTGAAACAGCCTTCAGTATTGGTCAGCAAGGGATTCACATTTTCTCCAGGAAAGATCAATTTGGAGGTGACCCTCGACAGAGATATCTACTATCATGGAGAGGAAATGGCCGCCAAGGTTTTGGTATCGAATACAAGTAAAAGGCGGTGAAGAACATTAAGGTGATGGTGGTCCAGCATTGTGAGGTTACCATGGTGAATGCCCATTTTACAAAGACGGTTGCTCATTTGGAGACCAGAGAGGGATGTCCTATTACCCCAGGGGCAAGTTTGACCAAGACATTCCAGTTGAGACCTTGCGCGCAGAACAATAGGGACAAGAGGGGGATTGCTTTGGATGGTCATTTGAAGGTTGGTTAAGAATTTTTCAAAAAATGCGTCGCCAAAAGAATTTACCTTGTCATGTAAAATTCTGCGGTTGGAATGAGTAATAGATAATTGGATTATTTTTGATGATGAAATGACTGGTGACCGAATTAAGTATAATATGGCTTCTTATTACTTATCGTTTCCAGGATGAAGACGTCAACTTGGCCTCCACGACGATGGTACCTGGAAACCCGAATGACGCTCTCGGTTTCGTCATTTCATATTCACTCCGAGTGAAGCTCAACTTGGGAACGTTGGGAGGAGAACTTCAGGCTGATTTGCCATTCAAGCTGGTGCATCCCGGACCAGGTAGGTTCTTTTTGCAAAGTCAATTAGGATTGTAATCCAATTAGTAAAGTTCACCTGGGTATTTGGGCTGACCATGACAAATTGACTAATTTATTTTCGTGTAGATGCCCCTGAAGATATTAAGGATGTGGGTGTCAAGCTCAAATCGAAGTCTGAGCGTTCCAAATATGAAAAACAGGTAATTAAAGCCATTCATGCAAATTCTTATTAATTCCTAATCAGTTAAGAAATATTTCTAAAATGTGGACACTGATTTACTTCCCAGTGCTACGCAAAGGATGCAGATGAGGAAGAAAACATAATTTTTGAAGATTTTGCAAAGTTGAGGATGAGCATGAGCGAGTTGGACAATTAAACTAAATGGATTGCGTGAAACAAAAATTAAATCGGAAGCAGCAACGAAAAATTATTACTACGAAAGATCTGGACATTTTATTTCTCGTTTAAATGCGTTCGCAATTTTAAGTTAAAAAATTAATTATCATATGATTTCACTGTTCCGTTGTTAGGTTTAATTATGAATTGACAGGCTATATATGATATTGTGATAAAAAATGGTTTGATTTCAGCATTACATTTATGTTCACTGTTATAACTATAATTTACGGATTTATATTTAAGTTTAAAATGCGGGAAGAAATTAATGAACTTTGAAGGTTGGACTGCTCTTTATTAAATTTTGTTATATTTCCTTTAATTTGAAAATTGGCACTCAAAATTCAGCTTTAAAACATTATTCGAATATTTCAAAAAATCCTTCTTTGTATAAAATTTTGTCACAGCTTGTATGATTCGTCTTTATGAAAAAAATATTCTAATTGGTTCTTAATTTGAAATAATTTGTTGATGATTTTTTTCCAGAAAAAGTAAGAGAGCATTTATTTAAGGCAGATGGCAAGTTGAGGTTAATAAAAGGTCACTTTTTATTTCTAAAACAGAATTATTTTTCCATCAATGGTATTCCTGAATTAAATATTTTTCTTAACAGTAGCGTCGGCATATGTAAATAGGGAAAGGAGGATTTCTTCATAATATTCATATGCAAATTTTCATGCTCCTTGAAATCTCGTTTAACCTTCCATCTTATCTCTTGGCCAATGTCATCTCATCGTCGGAATTACTAATCATCAAAATATATATTTAACTTTTCTTTTCTTAAGTGATCTTGATTTGCGCATGAATGATATTTCTTTCCGTTTGGCTCTCCTTGAACCAAAGCAAAATATATTATCACTTTCCTTTGGTGTTAGCGCAGTGGCTGCTAAATGTAAAATAATCCAATGTTGGAAATCTTTACTCGTGTTGAAATTTTAACGATGGATTGACTTGATGTCAGTGAGGTCATAAAATGACATTCGTACTTAAGATAGGTATATTTGTATTGTAATCCATGTAGCTAATCTAATATTTAGTAAATACTACATTCGTTATTTTTGTTTTTAGCTTGTTCCAAACAGATTTTAAGTTTTAGTTGCTGTTTACTTCAGTCCTCATTGCATTCGAATGCACATAATGAACTTTATAAATCCGATGATTAAAACGATCCATGTAGTACGATGGATAAAATATTTACGAAATAATTACCGTAAAACCCCAAATAGAAATCTGCTTCATATAAAAGATCTATGCATCTACATACATATGCGGTATATGAGAGGTTGCAATTTGGGCAGCGCTCTTTATCGCAAATTATACGGTACTACACTAACAAGCTACTGAAAATTTTAAACGAGATTAAAACAGGATTATATGATACCTAACGATTGATTAAAACTTTTCCTCATTAACCTCCCATGCAGCAGCAAAATTACATGGAAAGTCAAGGATTAATTCATATAAAGCTACCAACTTTAGCAATATTTGCAAATACAACCTTATTTTAATTCTGCACTCTAATCTCCAGAGTAATCCAAACAAGACTTTTCAATCATTGCATCAGTTGTACAGATCACCTCTACCAGAAGGAAAAGTCATAGACACGAAAACCCACACAAAGACAAGTCTGAAGATTATAAATAAACCGCTGTAAATACGATATAGAGACGCCGCTTTTATTGTTATGATGATGATAATGATCAATCGAGATC
>JAQIXX010004206.1:0-16969 GCA_034700605.1 Willowsia nigromaculata
CCAGTGATGCCCGTTTGAAATTTTTTGATGCACTGGAACAATTTTTTTTCAACACGTTTAACTGCGAGCTACCAAAAGCTGTGTACTTGTCCCTCCGCTCCAAAAATCCATCCCATCCCATAATAAATATGTACTAAGTCAAAATTCGTGAATAATAACAGATGAATTTTTGCTACTTCTGAAGCAATTCCTATTGAAAATTAAAATATTATTGCGGAAGAAAATGTTGGAGACATTAAAAGATGTGTTGAGTTCTAAGTCAGTGACATTATCATTCCTAGAAAGACCAAAAAATATTTACATCTTTCAAAACAGAAGTTTACTGTAGATGTATATTGTTTTAGCTTATAAATAAGGCCAGATGTGTGAAGATCAATTGATCATGGACAAGCTAGTAAAGTTTAGAGGCAAATACTTGGAGTTTCTAGAAAAGTCTGGATAGATAGAAATTGGGTTGAGTATTGCCTCATGAGTCATAAATGTTTCCAGAAGACCAAGACACGATTACATGTTGCAGCACGGAACATTTTCACCCATGGTTCATTAATTTAAAAAACGCTCTTCCCGATTCCCCAACACGTGTTTGCAAATAGAGTAAACAGTCGATAATTGAGAACATGTTTTCTCGTTTTGTTCTCCTTCTACTGTAGAATCTGATTTTTTAAGTTACACAGTACCCAAGTCGCACGTCTTTGTCATGTTTATCTCTGGATTGAACTTCTCTACCAATAAACTTTCTTCTCGACACTTTTTTGACGTTTCACTCATCTTTTGTCGGTTCAAGCAGATTAAATGTTTGATTTTTGGTGTCTGGGGGAGTTCAGATTACACACAAGGTCCGAATATCCCCACTGGGCCCGTGAGAAAAAAATTTATTGAAGATTTGGGAAACGTGTATCTTTTACTAACCTGGAAACTGGTATCTCGCAAGTGGACTGGATAGAGCTCTGATTTTCTCCAAACATATTGAGTTCGCCATAAATAGCCGAAAAAAAAACCTGGTGCGAAATTTTCATCTCTGCAAACATGAACACGAGTGGGCATCAATTTGTTGAAAGTCTGCGCTGTCATTAATGATATCATATTATGTCAAGTTAAGGAAGTTTTCTAAAACCAAAGTTTTCGGTTTTTAAAATGCAAGGAGATATTAAGGCATGAAATGAACATCAAAAATTGCTCGACAATCATCATAAGTGTTTGAGTCTGCTTAGATTCGAGTGCATTATTTGAACTACTGACAGTTGTGAGTCATTAAAGGCATAAAAATAACTTGCAATTAGTATACCTAATTCTTCATACTGCCCCAGCTAAGGAGAATTTAGGACCGATGGAGTATCCGTAGAGGGAAAATGTGTCTTCTTATTTCAACTGGAATGATCAATTTCACCGGGAAACCATAAACGCACATTTCACAAGTGGTCTTAATAGCAGCTTCAGTGTTTCAAGATGGACGACTTACTTATCTCTACGAAATGACTTTGTAGTCTTTTACTGTATCTTTAAGATTTGTAAAATTTATCGTGAAATTTTTCACATAAGTACAATGTAGTGTAATTTGGGAATTTTGGGTTTATTTTCATTTCGTAAACCTACATGTCATCGATGAGATTTTGTTTAGATGAGATATATGACCAATTGCGATATGGTGACGTTGCTCACTATAAATATTTGATACATCAAACTCGTACACCAGGCAAGATTTTTCTTCGTCATTACATTCTAGTCCAACCACTAATGCTGATACTTGGAAATTGTTATTGAGTTCCGTGAATTCATTGCAGAGATAACGTAAAAGTTTGTTCTCTTCTGAGGCATTCTAATTTTCCCCCGATAAAAAAAGGTAGACTAGTCCTTTCAACGTAAATTTTTTGTGTATGCTTTTTAATTCAAAAACGCCCTTCTCATCAACGGTCCCTGCAAATTTAAACCATTTTAGAGTTTGTGTTTTCAAACTTTTGCCTTGCTTCAAAACGTTTTTTATTTGCCATGTTTGGAATTGCTATCAGAAGATAGTCTGGTTTGAAATCATTAGCTTGATATAATATTTAGTACTATCAAAATTTCAGGAAGACAATGCTTGACAAAATAATTTAAAAATGAGAAAAACTTTTTGACCCTCGACAAATACCTCAGTAACCCCCTTTTTTGCTCAGTGACCAGAAGGGTACAAAAATTACGGAAAAAATTTACGAATGAGTGATTTTATAGGGATAAGTGAGTATTTTCCAAAAATTCGGGTCTTATCTACACATACACTCACAACATACATACCTGTATATGTGGAAATTTACAAATTTTAAACTATTAACGGGTGCTTTATTGAGGTAGATAGTTAGTTGTGGTCGTCCAAAGTCCCCGTTTTGACCACAGCAGATTCTATTGCCGCGCTTCCGTGTTTGAGGACAGTTGATACGTGTCTGATGTAAAGTAATGTAAAAGTAGATATTGTAGGGATAAAAATGGCTTGTTTGTTTAGTGTCCTGACTCACTAGAATTTCCATCTTCTTTCATAGACCAGAAGTAGATTGCATCCTCCAGCACGATTGCTTTTTGTTAATGATTTGTTATTTGAAAGAATTCTTCTTCCGAAACGATGCCTGTGGATTTAGATCATACAAGCCGGAAAGGATGTGATGTCATTTATTATTTCCAACAAATTTAGGATATTGAACTTCACCTCTAACAGAACTACGCTGTTTTCTACGATGTCGGCCCAGTCAAATTCAAAAATTTGTTTTCTAATTAATATGAATTCTTGTAGATAAATTCTCACATATCCTTTGACCTTGGTGGCGCTATTGTACAGCGTTAGGGGTATTAAGGGGTTATAATAGGTAGTGTATTTTAAGGGGTCTGTGCATACTAGTACATGGGGTGACCTTTGGCGGGTTTTCTATGGTCCCATTTAAATGGATGTTAATTTTTTTAAATACCCACAAACCCATTATAACCCAGCAAAACAGCCAACCAGGTGGCCCAATAAACCCCTGCTTTAAACGGGTGGGCCCACTTACTTTAAAACCCAGCGTCAATGCTGGTTTGGATAGGGACCCAAAACTTTCGTTTTCTAGAGATGAGTAAATTGTTTTTCTGGAAATACAGAGCACTGAAGAAGCTAGCTAAAATTTTGAGTGTGGATTTTAGCCCAAATTAGCTATCATTAGCTAATACACAGCAATCAATTAGCTGTTTATTAGCTAACAATTGGTAACACAATCAACTACAACTTTACTCACAACAATTCTATCATAGGGCTGCAATTAAGCTAGACACGAGTAATCTGCTGCACATGAATTGCAAACAATAGGTTGGGGCTTTCGAATTGACGTATATTTACTAAAAAATTTTATATCCATACTCCATGATGACAGATTACATAATTATTACAAAGCTATTCAGTTCTGACACAAATTGACTGGAAGGAAACCGAAGATTACTGTTACAAAATATAATTGACAATACGGCTATAGACTAATGGGTGGAGTTAGCAAATTATTAACGAATGAATCAACAATTTAGTAAATGAATATCCACTATCTTTCTTGTTCTTCGCCTTCTTTTTTTCAATATCATTTAACACCCTTATTGCTAATAATTTTTAACATCATAAATTTTCACCCAATTGTATAGAGGATTCTATCCTTATTTCGAATATCCTTTTTGCGTGTTTTAAATTGGAAATGGGTAAAAAATAAAGTGACGTATTATTAAAAAACCAATTTTCCCTCGGTAGATCAAATAATTATTTTAACTGAAAATTCCTTGCTAGCTTTCAAAGTAACGGGACTGGAGTGTAGTGTGCTTGGCTAAAAGCTACGATTTAAACTGTCTCGGAGCTGGGTTGCACAGGCATTCAAGTCGATTGATTTCTTTGGCAAACATTGGTTTCAAAAGTTAACTAACGAATAAGGGGAAATATGAGCGGGAGAAGTGCGTAGCATTTGTTATCAGGCAGACAAATTGCTACCTACTTTATGTATTACAGAGTGTATCACTAAAAGGTAATTCACAGAACTTTGTATATCCACATTGTGGATATAGCTGCGGTGCTTATCATTTTTGGAAAAGGTATCTTCAAAAAGCATCCACAACATTTTTAATTCTAAACATCGTGATTAAAACTACAGTGTATATTCATCGAGTGACTAATTCGCAAGTTATTAACTTGCATCCTATAACGTCCCATCATCCCATCCAAGTTTCAATTTACAAGTTATAATGAGGAAACCTCTGGATTTTGTGCACATTTATGACATTTTAAAGCTTTGTAATTGTTTCATGTTAATTGATTGTAGTTAATAAGCAGTTATACCACAGACATGCTATATTTGGTTTCTATTTCTTAGATTCTGGATATCTTTTTTTATAAATCTCTATAGATGATGCTGGAACATGTTACCTACCATACACTGTTCTCCAAATCAATTGGAGATTTTTAAAAAGGCAAATAACGGCTGCACAACTTTATATAATGTACACTCCATGATGACGATTTACACTAATAAAAAGTTGTCACTAATTTCCATAGACCCTTACTGATTGCTTTAAAACATTCACAAGAAGAAAACATAGTTATTAATGACAACTGGTTCGTTGAAAAGGAAAAACGTTTGCACCCAAAGCCACTGGCATTAATCTTTATTTTGGTGCATGTTTTCATTTTGAAATATGTCTGTACCAAATGATGGAATTTTTTCTTGAAGCAAACTTAATTGCTCACAAAATTTTGTGAGATGCTCCACCTTCTAATTGAAATTGCTACTTGGCAAATATTTTTTTTGATTTTTTCCTACTACACCTTTTTAAGTTTTTAAATATCCATGAAAACGTGATCTCAATTTTTTATTTTTTACATTGTGCAAAAATTTTGATTCAGACACCTTGTTCAGTTTAGAAATAAATTGGCGCTACTTTTTTGCGCATAAAATTGCGCATAACTTCTGCATGCGTTATTGTATAGCCTAAATATTTTGAATCTGAAGTAAACTAACATAGCATAAAATTTTACGTAAATTTCAAAGAAATCAGAGATTTGTGTAGAACAACCATGTCGGAAATTCATAAACTAGTTCTAATGCTCAACCTAACTACACAAACAATAAACTGCAATTGAAGATCTGATTTCCGTTGAAACATGCACATGCAGTAATAAATATTGAACACCCTCAAGCACTTACAACCTTTCAAATATGGCAAAACTGACTTCTGAGTTAATTTACACTCAATAAAAAATTATAATAAATCACAACCTTCTGAATTTTTATTTTGGTCTTTCTCGATCGTTAGATAAGCTCTCACGATAAGACGTCGAATGCAGTGATATCTGCTTCCTGCTTCTACTTTCCGCATTGGCCCCAAGTTATGTTGATTCCGTCTTGTAATTACTAGTGAACTGATTACTTCGGGAAGGTGATCCAAAAACCGACATTCCACATCTTATTTAGCTGTTTCGCTGTTCAGTGTTTTTCATCATTTTTTCATCTATACGAAACTACTTAAGATTTCTTTTTATCTCTTCCAATATCAAAGGATTTATAGACTTGTGTAAAAAAATAATTAAGTTGTCCACTTAAATTTTGTATAAGAAAGAATACAATAAGGTAAATTTGCGATCAATTCCCTGTCGTCTAACCACAAACACACATTTCATTGCTGGAATTTCGTTTTATTAGATAGGGGAAATAATGCTAGGGTTTAGTGCTGCTTACTATAATAATTTATAAACTCAGGGTTCACGCTAACAGCAGATCTGAACACCCCTCGATGTAACTCGCAAAGGCTGAACATGCTATATAATCATTGGATATAAAGGCGTGATGAAGAGACGGGGAGATGTTTTATGCATTGTCTCATGAATCCAAGTCATTATAATTTTCTCTGATTCCCACAATTTCAGCAATACTGTCCATAATCCACACAGGAAATTGATGCCTACAAATAAATCGTTCTACTGATCTCGTTACATGAATCTGGTGTAGTTAGCCAGAGCAAATATCTTATCTGCTGATGCTAAATAATTTTCTGAGTACGTTGTTGTTGTCGCAAAAACTGTGTTTGGGAATCTGGGATTTTTTACTTGCTGGAAAATGATTATCACGTTTCTTAAGGAGAAAAGTAACAAAGAAGCTTAGAAGTTGTGTGCAGCAGAAGTAAAACGGAAGGAGAGAGAGAGGGGGCCAACGGAAAGTAAGCTTGAGGAGAGAGTAGTGTGGTGAGCAGAGCGCGCGCGGCAATGCACTTTCAAACACCTTGAAAAAATTTCTGTGACCGCATACCTTACCACTCTGGCAATTTGACGATTGCTTCTGATTCTCCATGTCAAAATCATTGTAGTCGTATGCCTTTTTCCTTAAGTTTAGGGTTTTATCTAAAAGACCTCCCTCATTAGTTTTCCTCATAAATTATGTGTAAGTTAGAATGCAACACGGTGGATTTGGGGTTCATTCTCTCTGCTTAAACCCACATTATATCAATAGGATTTTCTTTTTATTAAATATATTATAAAATGTGGAATGTTGGCGCTGCTCCCTAAAGTATTTTAATGAGTAATGTTACATCTTTTTCCAGATATGTACAAATATAACAATGACGATCTTTGGAGTTTGATGACATTTTTAAAGTGGTATAGCATAACAATTGATTGCCTGTAGCGGAGCAAGCTGAATGTTTTATTAAGTTTGAAGTAAAGCCTTCAAATTCAGTTCATGAATTTATTTTCTCCAGACAATGAAGTTAAATTTTGTTTTTTATCAATTTCACGATAACTTTGGGAAGATGAAAAGATGTTTTGTATTTTCCTCCCCACTTATTAGCACTTTCCCCTAAAACACCATATTCTCCAACATGGAGCTTTATTTTATATGGCCGCATAATTCAAAGAAAATTTCTCAGAATACCTTTATATAAACTTAGACCATTTCTTATTTTTTTTAAATTTTGCTGCGGTTATTCACGCTTTTCTTTCATGTCATTGTATTAAATAACTTACAAGAACTCTTCCAACTAAGTTACAAGAAGCTTACATGTATGTGGAGAAACTGTTATCATTGGAACATCCCTCGTCGAAGGATGATAGATAAAGTAGGACAATTTACTGACAATTTGTTAGTAGTAAAAATGACTCGTCATATTTCATGCACGTAAGACTACGATGAAATCAGATGGCGTTTTCTAAGCAATGGAGCCCTTGATGGACTGAAAGTACTTGGACTCCAGCGTCATCAGCTTCTGGCTTTACTCTGTTGGCGGGAAGCAAATGGAATGCCGATGGATTTTTGAAGTTAAAAATGTGTCTTCTAATTGCTAAAGGAATGATTGTGTGGTATAATTTTGTATTCTCGAACAAATGAATTGATGGGATATCTTATTTATGGGATGAGTAAAAGTGTATATTGTTGACGCTGCTCATTACAAATATTTACTCAATGAAGCTACCCATAACCAAAAGATTCCAAACACCACTCTCATATATTTTGTTCAATGTAAGAATTATATCAGATACGTCTAAAAGGTAAGGTTTGGAGAGATGGACACTTGAAACCTTTTCGTTATTATTGCCATTTTAGCAAGAATCATTACGATTTTACGAAGGTCAGCAGTATACGACTTTCCGAATACGACTGTTTGAGTACTTTGCATGTAATTTATTAAATGAAATCTTCCCCTGAAGTCTTGAAAGCTTTCTATCACTTTAGTTGGACCAATATCTAGCTTGTTTGAAAATTTTCGTCGCTTAACCACGCCTTTCTGCTAGCCAAGATAAAAAAGGTTTTCAGGAGAAGTCCTTATCTGAAGACATCGGTTATAATGAAATACTACCCTAGCATTTATATTAGATATTACTTGACATGATTTTTGTAATAGTTTAACTGGGTTTTGTGCAAATAAAATAGCGTGCTACTTGATTACTCAGAATTACTTCCATTGTCTCCAAATCAGATTTTTCCTGGGTTCTCTTTAGAATTTGCAGCATCATTTCTGCTCCAATTTGTGCAACCGTTTCGTGAATTATTCTAGCGCTTCATCCAGCCGTTTCGTTCTTCCCAAATTGCTTGGTAACAGCCAATCTTCCCGTTTTGTCCTCCTTCCCGAATACACTAGTACACCAAAACATATGAAAAAACTTTCTAATGGTATAAATTTTGTGGGAGATATGGGCAAACAACCTGACCCAGAGGGGTGAAGTTATAATTTTGGGACACACTGTACTAGTTTTTGAGCTAGAGAAATGAAGTTCTGCATGAAGGTGTAAAATTAAAATCTGAATATAGTTCAGTTTTAAGATTTTTAATATCTATCAATTTTTGAAAATTTGGCGCGAAAACTGAAAATTTCAAAAATGGAGCAAAAACTTGGTGTTTTGACTATACATATCAATTGGAAATGCTAAGCTAGATTGTCGTAGCAGCAATATAATATGTAGTACTGAGCTCTTGTAGCGCTGAAACCCCAACGACATATTTTATTGTCCGAAATTTATCATTAATTAATCATTGAAATAGTGTTTGCCCCCTTCTTTTATATTACTAACACATTACACCCATAATCACACAATTACAATGCGCTAATATACAATCTTATGAGTAATATAGATCGTCCTCAAGCTTTCATCCCATCCCCCTTGGGGTAAACGGAAGTGGGCGGACCTGGAACTGTGCAAATAGAACAGTCCAGTTCCCAAAGTAAACTCCTAGTGACTGACATATTTCCCCATCGAGGCTTGAGCGGGTAACTGCCTTGAGGGACGAAAGGGAGTCATGAGAAAGCCGAGATACAAATAATTAATTTTTACACTAACGTACCTAAGCATTGACAAACCCGTAATTCACATGTGACAAAAGATACATCGGAAATGAGTCAAACACCTTGATTTAAATGACTATCCCCATTTAAGTTACATGTATGGTGGGTAATGTTTAGATGCCTTTACCTAAATAAAGCTTTACTTTACATCATCATCATAATATTCATGTGCATAAAAAGGTTGTTGGAGCTTGAATGTCTACCTAGCATCTCCACTTTTAAAAACTTGTTTTAGTGTAATTTTGAATCCCATCCATGAAAGACAAGACCACTTTTCTAGTTGAGATGGGTAAGCTATGGCAACGTAAGATGGACAGAGAATTTAGCTGGAAAAATCAGTCGTACTATCCAGGTAGTGCTAAAGTGTACAAAAGATTTCTGAAGAATATTTCAATTTCAACAAAGAGTAAGCCTTTCCCATACAACTTGGTGCTTCATCAACTAAAGCCATCACAAAAAGATTGTTATAAAAAACTCAAGAATGCAGTACAAGAAACGTGCAAGGGCAAACGGTCAACATCAGTGCTTTCTTGTGTCGCAGGAACTGGGAAGAGTAGTACCCTAGTAGCATTGGCATCTTACATGCAAAAGACGAATGTGCGCTTTGCTTTGTGTGCTCCTTCTGCCATTGCAGCATCACGAATTCATGGATACACACTCCATGGTTTCTTTGGATTATTCAACTTGAAGAAAGACTACAATCAGCTAATACATGAAACAGCATCCACCAGAGTAAAAGAACGAATAAAAAACTTGCAGATTTTGGTTGTCGACGAAGGAAGCTTATTAAACTGTGAACTTTTAGGTGTGATAATAAGACGCCTTGACTTCTTCAAGGAGAAAGGTGGATGCCCTTACTCTCTAGTATTATCTCTTGATGAAGCTCAATTGGCTCCTCCAGATGGTATTCCATTAAACTCACCAACAACAACAGGTTCCCGTGACCGTGAACTTGCAGAGTTAGGAAAATCAATCTATCAAAACCCAGATAATAAACTGATCTTGCATGAAAACCTAAGGCAGCAAGAAGATCCATCATGGGCGAGAATGCTGTTTAACTTACATGAAAAAAAGCTAACAGAGGACGATTTTTTGTATCTGAAAAGAAGACACTTATATTGTCTTGATGAAATCGAAATAAAAAAATTTGCAGATTCCCCTCATCTCTTCAACAGCAATAAACAAGTACGTGATCATTCATTTAAATATTTGAGCCAACAATCCATTCCTGTGAGATTCATAAAACCACAACTGACACCGCCATGCGAGCAATGCTCAGAGAAATTATCATCATTTTGGTGCGGCCCTGACGTCAGAGTCATGTTGACAAGGAACGAGTGCATCAATGCTTCTCTCATCAACAGTAGTGAGGGGAAAATCAAGTTTGCAAAGTTTGAAAATGATGCACAGCTACCTAAATTTATTATGATTAACTTTCCAGAGTACACTGGTCACACGATTGGACAAGAGCAAGTAGTACCTATATTGCAGTACCGTGAGACAATAAGCTGCCCTCATCAAAAAATTGAGCTGGATGTAAAAAAATACAACTTGATCAACTCTTATGGATACACGGTTTACAGAGTTCAAAGTAAATCATTAGAAAAAAAAACAGTTGTATGCCTAGACGGGCTCAATGACGCAGGACTGTATGTTGCACTCTCACGAGTAAATAAACTGGAAAATCTAATGATCATCTCAAGTAAGCCAATGGAGAAATATTTCAAAGTCAAAAGGGCAAGCGATGAAGCATTTCGAATACTCAAAGAAAAAAAATTGGTTACTTCAAGAGTGCATTGCTCAAAAACATGTATGGAGTATGTGCCATCAAATCAACAACGCTAGAATCATTCAACTTTTCTGTACTGCGTAGTGTGTACCACAAAGAAATCATCGTAAGCATTAAAACACATTCACAATAGAATTCATTCAAAATGTTGAACAAACGTAAAACCAAAATTTCTGAACTTGACACAAAATTAAAGTGTTGTATTCCAAGGTGTAAGTTCACAGCAAAAACCCCAGAAGAAATTTCAGAACATCTTAGTGAAACTCATCATTGTGAAGAATGTGGAGAAACTTTTAATAATAAAATCAATCATTTTTGTCATGACCTTAGAGATTCGGTTTTTAATTTTTAAAATTTTAGTTTGCAATTTTGGTTGAAGTTTCATAAAATTTTCAACCTTGTCACAAAATATGGAATCGAATGACACTAAAGATGACATGTTTACTGTTGTTGAGCGTGAGATGACAAAAAAATTCATCATGATAAAGTTTTTTTCTATGAATTTTTCTAAATTTCTACAATATTGGAAGCTGGACTGTTCTATTTGCACAGTTCCAGCTCCGCCCACTTCCGTTTACCCCAGGGGGATGGGATGAAAGCTTGAGGACGATCTATACTACTCATGCGGATGTCACCATCTTTTATACATGATCGCTTAAACATCAACACTTTTAGCTTTGCGGTTCCATTCAGAATCGACTGAATGAAATGGAGGGCGGCCGAGTTGGAACCAGAAACTTCGTCCTTGCCTCGACTACGGCGGGAACTGAATGCCACTGCGAGCTCGCGCAAATGGGGAAAGAGGAGCGGCATGGAGCCCCCGCTTTCTGGAATCTGTATTT
Source organism: Willowsia nigromaculata (assembly GCA_034700605.1). Lineage (NCBI taxonomy): Eukaryota > Metazoa > Arthropoda > Collembola > Entomobryomorpha > Entomobryidae > Willowsia > Willowsia nigromaculata. The sequence goes on from JAQIXX010004206.1 coordinate 11,434, forward strand.
CCAGAACCACCAATCCGGACGCACATCCGGCCAGAAAGTTTGAGTAGCTGCGGGGTTCTCCTCGCAGAAACATTCTGGATCAATCTTGAGAGAAATGGGAGGGAGTTCTGCTTCCACCCGGATGGAGCTTGTCACGGCGCTGTAAATAGTGAATAAAATCCTTCTTTTCGCTGATTAAATGATGGAAAAATGGATTTCTCGGAATTTACTATTTTCAGTATTCATGTGAGACAAATATAATATTGCAAAATGAACTTCATCGATTTTGGTCTCTATTCGATCAATATAAGGGAAAGTATGTATTTAAAGCTAATGCCCATTCAAATTTCTTAATCCTGATGTCCCAGTTATCCATATTTAGTAAGTGTATGCTTAGCTTAACTTACTTGATGCATTTTTGAATACGTATTAACATTCTCAGAATGCCGTTTCCTCACACAAATGATTTATACTGACCTTTTTAAAGTGCAAGTAAATCTGGCACTGTTGGAATTAATTTTTTCATTTATTTTGCTTATTTAAAAAATAAATTGACTTTTTAAAGAAACTTGAATAAGAAACCGACATACAACCACTTATAATTTTTCAGATGCTGCGTTAGCAGAGTAATCCAGTGCACTGTAAAAGCATTTGATGTTATGTGATTCAAACAATTATAAAGATGAGAGACCGCAAGATTAAAATTGTGTATTCATATTAAACCTAAATAGTTAACTTACGGTTTTGAAACAATAACTCCAGCACTCAAAGCCAGGGCAGCATTTTATGTCACCGCCACAGGATTGACCTTGTTGTCTACAAGAAGCAGGCTAAAGAACAGATAATATAAACAATTCCAGAGAATTAAGCACAACTATTAAAAAAGAGTAAATGCATAAAATTTCAACGTTAAGTTGTTAATTTGTCTACAACGTTAATTACAAGCTTACTCTCTTGCGGCACTTTCCTTTTTTGCATTCTAACCCAGAACAACATTTATAGGTGGTACTGCTGCACATCGCTTGGTTGCCTAGGCAATCCTATAGTAGTACATGTCACAACAATTATAACAATAATCAGTATACAAAATCCCAAGATTTAATTTGCAGATATGTCGAGAAATTAAATGATAATCCTACTGTATAGCAACGATAACGATGTCCAGGAGAATATTCTCGTTGGCAACGATAGCCAGTACAGCAGCTACGACTGCTCCGATCGCAGTATCCTCCTGGCTCTATGCATGACTGGAGATTTTAAGCACAACATTTAATAAAGTAAATTCAAAAAGTTGCAATGGTCAAATCTAAAATATTGCTGAACTTTAATAATCAAAGTACCATCTTTAGATCTGGCTCGGTCGTCTTGTTATACAGTTCTAACTCCTCCTAAAGAGTTAGCAGTTCGGACAATTAGGTTATAATTATTAGGCAGGAATTATACTGCAAAAACCCTTATAATACCTGTGATAAACTTAAATTAAATAGGTTTAAAAAAACCATTCCTGTTAAAAGCAAATTTTTGTTTGGTTTTAACAAAATCATTCCCAGCGTAGATATTTTACAACCCTGATACTATTGTGTTCCTTGGCTTCAAGTATTTGCTGAAAAGCGAACAAATACGATGCATAGGTAAGTTCTACTTGATAACACTCTTTTATACCACTTTCGGATGGAACTATTTTAACTTCGACCTAAATTTCACAAACAATAAATTCATTTTTAATGAAGTCTTCTGAGTAATAAAAAATAGTACATATTAGTTTACAAGAGATTTCTCGATTCAAATAATTTTATTGCTTGCATTGTCCTGCAAAAAGAATAGTAGATTGAAATTCCTTTGGTATGACTCATCACAATTTCTAACTTACCGTAAAATCTAAAATAGACGCCGGGGCGTGCAAAATCGACTTTTTCGTCCGTAGACGCCGGGGCGTTTATTTAAGGGGGCGCGTAATTCAGGGGGGCGACTATTTACTCCACCAACTTTTCGGTTGAAAATTTTTCTAAGATATCATCTTCGTGATGTATAAATATGAGATAAAAATTAAGGTTTTCATATAATATGTATGCTCTCTCCGTGGAAAATAAACTTCTAAGGCAAAAAAGTCAAATACTGTGCTTTATGGCAACCAAAATTCATAATTGCATGTACTGTTGTGCATGTGACCCTTTTCAGTAATTTGATTGAGGTGGCGTCTATTAGGAGGGGAGGCGCGTAATTAAAGGGGGTCTATGTACTCCGTCAACTTTTTAGTCCGTAGACGCCAGGGCGTAGTCCTATTAAAGAGGGGCGCGTAATTCCGAAGAGGCGTCTATTTCAGATTTTACGGTAATTATAATATGTGTGAAAAATTCAAAACAAAGCTCCAATCTAAGCTTCCTAGTATTCCATTTTCCCTTTTTACTAACCATTAACATTGAAGTTCACCAACTTTCAGAACTATCGCGTTGTACATTACATAGAAAAGGAATACTGCTATATTTTTCAAACACATTCAAGTTAGGTCATATTCCTTTCTATTTCACAGCTTACAAGTCTTTCAAGCGAAAGCTTTTAATTCCATTGTTATTTTGGATTTGTATTGCTTCAGGAATTTTGAGCAAATGTAAGCATTGGTAGATCACAAAATTACGACTTTTGAAAAACTGGATGTTATGCATATAATCTGGAAGCATACCTCCTGAGAAGATAATATTGTAACTATGACACTCTTGCACTGTCACTGGAGCCCTTGGTGGAACAAATTAATTTGCAAAAATTCATTTTGGTAATCTTTTTCGTTTTCAACAAATTAAGAACAGCAAACATTTGTTTCCTTGAACCAAAACCAGTGCTCCATGAACAATTTTGCTTGCTCTTTCAAACGCATTATTGCTTGATACAAACGGATTTACTTACGAGAAAAAAGAAATTGGTGAACGTCGATTTTTTTATTAATTTTCGTACACTTCTGAATAAAAACCTACTTACTCTGCAAACAAACTGTTTCTATGGGCATACAATACGCATTTAGAAAACCCTTGCTTGAAGTATGAGATAGGGTAGTTTAATAGAAATCCACTGTGCGTAGTAGAAATGCAAAGGATTTTAACAAAAATTTTGAAGTGTTCTGAAATTTGAACTAAAATATTCAATTCAGCATAAAATACGCTGCAGAGCAAAATTTTTTAAACTAAAAATTAACATTCTAGAGATTTTATTGCCTATCATTGCATTGGATACCAAAGTTACAAAATTTGGATCACTCTGACATGAAGCATTTCCAGGTCATACCATTCGGAGGATCCCTTTCTAACCTCACCAATCACATGACCAATAATCATTTGGCATACCTGCGGGCATCCAAAAGTGACCATTGAAGCCTACAAACCAATTAAATACTAGCAAAAGTACAGTCGCAAAATAAATTATTTTCTCACTTTAATTATCTCCTCCTCACTACTGAACACGAGTTTCATCAACTCCTCCTCACATCTCTTCTCAGTTGTATTTGAAGCTGTTGAAGTGCTTCCCCGTTCTGTAACGAATTCTTCACCTGCAACTGACTCAAATTCAAAATTCCCGTTTCACATGTGTAAAATGCCAGAAGAATGAAAGTTTATTGTCACTGAAAAAATGAGAATCTGTGCAGAAGTATCCATGCTTAATCTGTGCTCGTCATATTCCCATTGTGCCAGGTACATGCAGAAAAAGTCGGGAATTTCGAGAACAATATAAGTACACGTTCATTACATACATGGTCGTCTGGGGGAACTCTCTTATACCTGATATTCATAGGAAGCCTTCACATTTTACAAATCTCATGAATTGTAAGTTATAACAGTAGATAGGAAAGTAAACCCAAGCTGACTTTATGAATAAATTATAGAGTAATTAGTAAAAAAATCCCCATTTTTCCCCGGATATAAAATGGTAGAATAGCATGGGAGGGTATGCCTGCAGTGAATGAATGAGATACGCATGCTCAGGATGAAATTAACACTGCTGCTGCTATGGTAATTTATTACGTTTTTATCATTGCATTTGTGATGCCTAACATATCGAAATATTTTGCTGAAAAGGGGGAGAAATAGCATGGGCATGTATGCAACAACTCGAAGGTGTTTACAGATACGCAACTTTTAGGAATTCCCGCTATCCTTGAGAAGTTGTTTGTCGCTGACAAAATATGCATGATAAAATGAAACCAAGTGCAAAAAGGTGCAAAAGAACAAATATAGTGAACTTCAAAGTTTTTATATTATTGCGTCATTTTATTTTTGCAAACAAAACAACACCATACATTGTGGGTAGGTTTTCTTCAGAACAATGCTTAAAGAATCATTTTTACACAGAAGATACAAGTTGTTGGATCACTACTACCTTAAATTTCCTCAGGCACTAATATTTACTCTTTACCGTGATTAAACTAAACATAAACTGTATACAAAACGGTGTTTCAAAAATCCAAAGTAGTTTTGATTATATATTCCAACTATCAATTCTTAGGTAACAGCTTATTTTTAGTTTCAGAACTTCATATTTTTATCAATTTTCTGTTTTGCTTATGCAAGGTATAATGCGTATACCTACCAAAAGTTTCAAAGTCGCGCCCGCCAGCCATAATGACCTTAGAATTGAAAATGGTCTTCAATAGTCTTACATATTAATTACAACCATTAACCCAGAGGTAAAAAACAAGTAAATTTTAAAATAAAATTTTCCAGAATTTTCAAAATTTTTCTAAGTCTCACTATATGCAATTTAATAAGGGATCTTCTGGTTTCGTGGCCCCACGACTTCCCGATTTCAAGTCGACAAAAATCGTTGTCATACACTAATCATATCGACAAACTAACAAAATTGTCGTGACAGCCTATTTTCAGAATGACCGAAACAACCTTATTTCGAAAATGGGAAATTTTTGCATGTTAATCTCAATGCTAATTTTCCGCAAATACTGATTGACATGAGGATGTGACTAAATGACCTCAGATTTGAAATATTTTTTCACAGACCTCATTTATATGTCACAAGGCTCATCGCCCGTTTGATTAAAATGCAATTACTTAATATAAATTTTCCAAAAAATTTCTAATTTTTTCTAGGTCCCACTATCTGCAATTTAATGTTAGGAAGTTTCTCGAGATTGCTCACTGACTTCCCGATGTCAAATCGCACCAATTTGCATACCAATACTAATTGTAATCGTAAGCCCAACAAAACTGTCGTGACAGCCAATTTTTAATGTCATTCAAACTACTTTTTTCCGAAAATGTGAAATTTATCACATGTTATACAAATTTTGGATTTTTTATGAGTCATTGGAACCTGTCTAAATCATCTCAAACTTGAAGTACTTTTTCACAGGCCTTATTCATGTGTCACTACGCTAATTACCTGTTTGATTAAAATGTAATTGGTTAATATAAATTTTCCAAAAATTTTCAATATTTTTCAGTCCCACTGCATGCAATATATACAATCATAATCACGGTAAGGCAGTACGGTACCAGCTTACTAGTTCTCGTAAGATCACTAAAGTTAAGCAACGGGCCAGCACTGAGGCTGCTTG
>JAQIXX010004207.1:0-16967 GCA_034700605.1 Willowsia nigromaculata
GAAGTCTCCCAAAAATACATGTATTTAAACAAATTTGCTTTTGGGCGCATATATTGGTAGAACCACTTGTGCTGTAATAATGGTGGTGGTACCATTCGAATCCTCATGCGATTCCTTATAAGATCCACTATAGTCATAGAAAAACTTGCGTATCTTCATAATTTCTGCTTGAGTGAAAGGCGACAAAACCCTGAAAAAATGGCGTCTTTAAATACAACGCCATGGATTCAGCCAGCTCTCGAAGCATACTCTTAACATTCCAAAAAATATACGTTTATCATCATTAAATATAGTGTTACATTGAGGGAATGATTTTACCCTGCCTTCGTAATTACGGTAAACTACATAACTTATAGCGTTTACGTTTACAAATGTATTTTCTTATACAACCGTTATTACAGCAATACTTTTACTCACATGACATGATAAAATGTTAATCGAAAACAAAGTATAAACTCATAATTTCTATACTACGCAAATTTGACACATTCACTAACTATCATACAATTTTTATTACTTAGCTAGCTTCGTAAGTACAATAAAATATTCAAAGTGTACAAAGCAATATTTGACACGTAGTTTACTTTAGTTTCTTGCTCGAGTAAAGCTGTTCCATAATAGAAGCAAATTGGCATTTGTGCCTTCAATGTCCTCAGCCAAAGTTTTATTTCTTTTGTTTGAGCTCCTGTACATGAGCTATTCATAAATCTATTCTGGAAAGAAGATCTGGCACACTGTTTCAGAAACCGTTTGCTAGACTCATGGCATTCCGTAACTACTGGCAAGCTTTCAAACATGACTACATAAAAGACGCAATCAAGTAGCACAAACAAAATATACAGCTTAAGTGCAAGTTTCTCATATCCGGTAATAATGATAAGATTGCACATAATTGCATGTATCACACCCAAACTTAAAAGAGCTGCTGAACCAAACTGTACATATCGGTGCAAATATCCAACAATTACCTGAAGTATTTGATACATTTTTATCGCATTATTTCCTTGAAACAGTTTGCGTATCTTACAAAGACAACTTAATACCGTATTAAAGAGAATCATTGTTTGAATTACTATTGTGGTATACGTTCTAGTTATTTCTAAAGAGGCCCATATGAATAAAGTGCTTACTATAAAGTCAGTTATCTCCTTCCATGGACTAAGCAATTTCATTTCTTCGAGCAGATCAAATCCTGGAAGATACTTACCTATCACACATAAAGGCAATAATAGCAAACCAATCGTCATTATAGTTTCGGCAACAAAATTCATGAAGAGTCCCAATATGTCAGCAGAAGGATCTTGCAAGAACATTTTCTTGAATTCTGTTGGATTTCAAATTTATAATCAATTGCATTTGATATATCGATAAGACTCATTTACGAATTTAAAATTATTACCTCGTTTTAGCAGATACACATGACCAAGGCGCTTATCCTTTTCCGCCAGAATAGTTTCATGAGGACAACGGAGACGTTTGTCAAAGTCAAATAGGGCGTTATAGCAGAATACGATATCTTCTTTATAAACAGTAAGTATCATATTCAAACCGACGCACATAAAGAATACAAGAGCAGCAAACAAGTTTAGGAAAAATTCTTCAAATGATAAGGACTTAGGTAAGAATATGTACACTAAAATCCTAATGAAGCAAAGTAAAGCATATGAACCTTGCAGTAACCATGATAAGTAAAATGGTGCAAGGGCAGCTTTTTTTGTTTCGTATGAAAATTGTTCTTTTTTTGTATCCACGCAAATTATGTGTGGGTAAAGACAATATTTGTAAAAGTTTCCAGAGAAGTCAAATACTTTCCACATCAGGGGGGTCGCCATTGCAAATATAAACTGAGAAAGACAAAATTTGTTTCAAAGTCAGATGCTCTAGACTGTTTTTGAAGCTCGAAAGCAATCATAGCGTATGCACTTATTTACAAAGAATGTGGAAGGTTTCCATTGGGCTATAAATATTTTAATACATAGGGTTTATATTTGAAGGCCTAACGGAAAAAAGTATATGTTTGTAACAGTATATTAAATATTTCATACCAAAATTGTGATGGATTTAGTTGTTAAATGTAATGAAATATTGTATTGGTTACTGGCAATGAACTTTAGTAATGTTGAGTCATATTAACATCGTGTAAAAACTCCGTTTTAGATCCGAATTATACAAAAAAAAATTTGATGGTAAGCCAGAAAATATTGCAGCTACACTACAAGGTATGTTGAAACGAAGAAAGCGGAAGTAGTGTTATGATGTGGAACAATGAAATTGGGGCAGCTATTAAGTAAAGCTTCTTCACAATAAGTCATGGTTTTTATTTATGAAATTTTATAAGCAAGAGTAACAAAACCTTCATTAGAATTTAGAAACATATATATTTATTGAAGGAAGGGGACTCCCTCTACAAAAATTGTAGAGCATATTATTTGTAGATAATTCGAAGTGTCAGATTGTCATGTAATGTATGAAGGACAAAAGCTCCATGTGGGTTATTAATTACCAGAATGATACTCTTTGAAACAGAAGGACATGACCGTCCCGCATATAACTTCATATGTTTTGCATTTATATTTTTAGCAATAGCAAACTAGAGGTTTTCAAATTTCAACTACCAGAGGAATACATTTTTGAGACTATTCTGGTTATAGATCATATTATACATTATAATTACTTACCTACATTAGTAAATTAGTAGTAAACCCTTAAGCAATTTTTGGAATAAAGTGGCTGATTTCCATAAAGCATAATATTATATTGATTATGCATTAAAACCCTCTTAAGTTAAAACATATATTTAGGATTTAAAATATTGAAAATTCTAATTGTAGCTTCCTTTAACGGTGCCCTCGTCAACCGATGCTAATGTATATCTTAAGTTTTAAATAGAATAACAATTTTTAATATTTGGAATATAGAATTTGAATATTCTAATTAAATCAATCTATATAATAGTAAATCTTTCAAACCTTTACAAGTCATTTCCTATGTGGAATTCTTGTTACGCAGAATCTCTTAACTCAATTAAAATGTAAGCAGAACAGTAGTCAAGTTGTCGACAATTTTAAGAAAGAAACAACCTGGAGAATCTTCCCCAATAATAAAGCTAGTGCCACAATAAAACTGGGTGGGGAAAAAGCACCTAGTCCTTAACCTCAGTTCTTTTCTTTTCATTGATCCATTCGCCAACCGAAGCTCTTTTGCTAGTAAGTCTTTTAGAGAAGCTGACATTGCTCGCACTCTTGAGAGTACGGTGAGCTGAAAGAAGACCCAGCATACGATTAGAAATCCGCCTGCTAACATAAATGCAATGAATATCAACGAAAACTTTTCCCAACCCCGAATTCCCACCCAAAAGCAAGCCAAACTCGTTGAGTGTCCGAAGAACATCAGGCAACCATTTACTCTGTTGAGGAATGGAGTCATGTAGGCATGCAATGCCAGCAATGTTTGGTAACGGCGAACAATAACCATGGGGTTATTGACTTTCGAAATTGTAGCAAGTACAAAAACATACGCTTGTATCGTTAAGAATAAGTAGAGAAATATGAAACACGATGTTTCACTTACGCACACCAGAAAGAAAAGACAGGTTATAAACCGTAAAAGAATGCATGCTGGCCAGTACCTTATGCCATGTAATGTAGCTCCTCTTAAGGCCTCTCTTCCCAACATTTCGTAGCCCATGTCTATATTGAATATAGTCCCAACTATAGCATTGAATCCGGAGTAAGCAATAAGAATCGTTCCAAAATAGAGGCTCCTTCCTGCGAGTTTCATTCTACCTTTCATCCTCTTCTCGAGTTTTGCCCATTGACTTGCGTAAACTTGAAGGAAAATTAATCAAAAATTGTTTTGTATAAGAGGTTTCTTTCGCTTGATGAAAATCTTTCGCTTTTCTAAATCTTAACGTAATTGCAAAACACTTACCGCGAATTATATAACTTTGAAATTCCAATAGTGCATTATATCCCAACTCAATATCTTTAGTATTTTGAAACATGTAAGTTGCTATGCCTAGCATTGTAATGGACCACGATATTACTGCAATCATCACAAACCGTTTCTCTAAAGGAGCAGATGACAACAAGACAAACCATGATCCTCCGATTATTCCGTATATTCCAACAAAGAATAAATTTTGAAACAACCAACGCTTTAGATCCCACGGAATTGTATTGGTCGTTGTACACCCAAGCCGGAACGTGCTACTGTTCCACTCTAACAGGGATTTTCCCAAAAACCGTGGATACGTGAATTCGTAAACTTTTATGGATTTTCGGGCGTACTTTGATACCAATGATTCTCTCGAAGACTCCATGCTTTAAAATTTACTGATTTTAAGTTAGACGGTAAGAAGCAACTCGATCGCAAGCAGTCAACTTTTTTAAATCACCACGATACTGATTTTATAGCTTCTTGTTCACTAGACGCTTTAGAAATCTTACTAAAATTTATCACTTATTTGACATCCTTGAATACTATTTAAATATTAGGACAAGCTTTCATGACTAAAGGAAAACGTAGGCGTAACAGCTATGAAATGTTTGGTACCTGTATTCCTGTAGCAAATATTTAAATGATTTCTATGAATAATTTCTTATTTTGCAGGAACATTTTCAATGATTGACACGCGTATTTATGTAGCAGGAAGTATTTCATTTCATTATTATAAGCCAAGATATCAGAGTGCGGCATCATGGGGGTTAGGGGGTCTAGTCCCTCTCTGAAAACTTCAAATAGTAGAATATTATATTTGCTCCCCCACTAAATTTCACCCACAGGGAAAAAAAGTTCTGCAAACGTCTTGATGTAAATAAGTTTTACAATCATCCACTGTCAATTGTTTTATAAACTTGCTCAAACTGTGAACACTTTTTTCTTTCAATCTTGAATATTGTTGCAACAATTTTCCTCGAAAGCTACAAAACTTCTACAAAATAGGCACGTTTTTTTCTAATTATATCCTAGTTTCCTCCGAACAGCCCAAGGATTAAAAATGTGTTTATTGCCAGTTTGTCAAAATGCAAAGAGAGTTGAAAATTTTTGGGCTTAGTTTGTCGTTTTTCTTTCTCCCTGAAAACCGTATTTGTCCTAGACTTTTACAGTTTGAATACTTAAGTCTGAAAACAACTTACCAGGGCACTGGAGGTTACTGACCATTTAGTATTTCAAAATGCTTTCTTTGAACTTAAACCTTAATTTAAAAGGCTTCTTACCAGTCCAATCCGCTGTTTGCTTGCATGATATGCATACAGGGTTATACCTGCAATTTCTTTGACTTCTTTATTTTGACCTACAGGTTAAATAGATGCAAAAGTTAGTGACAACCAGTCAAGTTATATTTAAAAAATCTGGTTCACAAATAGACACATAGACATGAATAACATAATAATAACTACTTCATATGAATGAAAACAATCAGTAATTAATTTATATCAAGTATCCTCTTTAAAACATGACATACCTGCTAATCCGTTGGCTCGAAATTACAATAAAGTAATACCAAAACGTAAAAACAATGATTGTTATGAACTCCGACAAACTTTAATTTGTTCCCCCACTAGCAAAAATGCATTCCGCGGCCTCCGACAATTAACATAAACAACTGTAAATATTTTTGATTGACAGGATATGCTTACATAATCGTGAATAATTAATTTTTTGCAACACAAAATTTTGATTACCATATTAAATGTTTACAAAATTATTTGAATTTCATACCCCTTTGGTGTATGAAAAACATTTGAATATTGAAATCAAGTTTTATCACGCCTTATTATTTAACAGTGTCACTCAAAGCCACGTGTAAATACGTCAATGCGTCTATGTGATATATTAACAGTTATGAGGTCAATTATAGTTTGTTAGCTGATATCTCCACCTTTTTGTATTTTTCAATCATATATGTGGCAATTCTGTAATATTTATCTTATCGGTAAAGTTGACTTTTACTCTGTAGTTGGATCACTATGTAAAATTTAAATAATTTATACCAGCAAAATTAAAATTTGAAAACTTTTCACTCCTTAATTATTCATGATTTCTTGCTCTTCTACCCATCTAGAAATTCAATGAAAGCAAATTTCGTATTATTAAAAAAAGGAAATTCATAACTGAAAAGAAATATGTAAATTTTTTGGTTCTGTAACTGATTATTCATGTATATCTATTTATTTTACCTCCAGAAATCTACCATATACATAACTGACATAAATAATAATAAATACTAATTAATTTACATTCTCAATCATTTCATCAAATGTGTATCCCTATGTCTATCCTTAGCTAACAGATATCGTAACTTAAATAAAAACCGCTACGCTCTGTTGAATAGTCCGATTGAAATAAAACAAATATGATGTCATTGTGTGTAATCTGGGCTGATATATCCTCGTCACAAATTCTAAAAACACGTATATGTTAAAAGAAATTTATAAAACTTAATAATAGTGAGGATAATTTGATTACCTTCCCCTGGACTCCCATATTTCTTCCTTTGAATTTGAAGCATTCAACGCATAAATGTACAAAGCATCAAGACATCCTTCTAGTCCCCCTCTCACGTAGTACACATTAATATTTTCTCCTGAATATATGTTACCGTTTGGGGGGAAGAGAAATGAAGATAACTCGTAACTTGCATAACGTGACGCTGAGGATGGATGCTTGAAGTCATATGTCACGTACTGAAAGATGTTGTGTGTGGAGGCATTCGACGTTTTTTGGGTGCCTCCTACCTGAATCGCTTCATATTCCAAGGCAAACCCTGTACTGAGTGTATCATTTAACATCAACGAATAAAAAGTTACCACCAGGATATTAGCCCCATGAATGTCCAGGTAGCCGGGAGAATTCCTGTAATTGTGATTTTAGGGTTGATATAAAACTCTACATATTCTCGTATACTTTTACAAAGGTATATATTTTACTCACGGAATGTAGTTGGTCAGTAAAGGATCATGCCTTACTCGAGTTAAAACCAGGCCATGAGAACTACTTGATTGATTAAAACCTAGGTGCTGAATATTAACCCTGAATCCAACAGCTGCTGGTACGCCTATAATCCAGGAGCAACGCTCATTTGATATTATTGCCTCCAATGGTTTGTAGTATATAGCTCCATTAACAGAGGTTAGTACTTGACCACAACGTCCGCATCTTGGGAGGTCGTCGCTGAGAACAGTGTTCGTGTACTTTTCGTATTTTTGCGGTACTTTGAACTTTTGAAAATTTGAAATTTCATGCTTTCCATTGGCTTCAATAAAGAGTAGAAATGCAACCAAAAGTTGGCAGAATGTAAAAACGTACATTTTAATTGCCTATCCTACTATAAACAAGGTAACAAGGAAAACTTTCTGAGCTGGAATCCAAAAGACAAATATTGAAATTTATTTCAGATTTACGATAGGTAACTGTTAAAAGCCAAGGTTTAAGTGAAATGATAAACATATCATTATCTGTAATCATTGGAAAATATTATCAATATTTCAGTATTTTTGTATGTGTTCGTGTAAATTTAATGGAATATCTTCTTATTTCATTGCCACCGTGTGAATTGCTTGTTTTTGTGCAATTTCTTTATCACTTGCGTATTCTCTGCATTTTTACAGCCAACATGTGAAAACATCGGAAAATTGGATTTTAATTGGCTTATATGACCTCGCGAATGTCTGCAATGGAAGTTAATTTATGTTAATCAACTGCTGATCAGTTTATAGCGAAATTGGTATTTGTGGAAGATATCCCCGTCTGTTTGTCCGTATAGCTAGGAATGACTTATAATGCTTATAGTTTTGTCATGCACACGCCGTTATGCATAATATATTACATACATGTAAACTTACATCGAATTGTTAGTGGAATGCAAGTTTTGAAAACAGTTTCCACATGTGTCAAATTTGTATTTAATCAATCTATCTTCGATGTTTTCAATCGAAATTTTCGTAAAGATTGAGTTTCTTACAGGTTTCATAAGTTAAATTAAAACCGCTATGAACTGTTGATGCATCCGACTGGAATAAAATCAGTATGGTGTCGTCATTTGTAATCTCTGCCGTTAGGTCGTCGTCGCAAATTCTAAAAGTAAAAATATTTTAAAGAAAATCTAAAGCATTCAAATGGCCATAATGTGGTTTCATTTACCTTCCCTTAGATTCCCATATATCTTCAAAAGTACTGGAAACATTTAAAGCATAAATGTACACCGCATCAAGACATCCATCTAATTCTCCTCTCACGTAGTGTACATTAAAGTTTTCTCCTGAATATATGTTTCCATTTGGTGGGAAAAGGAATGAAGATAATTCATTATCCGCGTACGTCAATCCCGTTGATGGATGCTTGAAGTCAAATGTCATGTACTGAAAGACGTGGTGTGACGACTCGTTAGCTGTTTTTGAAATATCCCCAACCTGAATGGATTCATACTGCATGGCAAATCCTGTGCTCATATCGTCATCCAGCAACGACGAATAGAATGTTACAACCAGGATGTTTGCATTCCTAATGTCCAAGTAGCCGGGAGAATTCCTGTGTTAAATTATAGGTTTTTATTAACGCTTATACTTAGATTTTCCTACAACAATGTATATGTTAAATGTTTCTCACGGGATGTAATTTGTCAGTACTGGACCATGCCTTACTCCAGTTAAAACCAGGCCATGAGAACTACTTGATTGATTAAAACCCAGATGCTGAATATTTACCCTGTACCCAACAGCACCTTTCACACCAATTATCCAGGAGCAACGCTCATTTGGAAGTATTGCCTCAAAAGGTTTGTAGTATATTCCGCCAATCTCGGAGGTTAATGCTTGACCGCATCGTCCACATCGAGGGAGTTCCCCAATTTGAGGAAATAGATTGGTATACTTTTCGTACACTTGAGTCACTTCGGCCTTCTGTAGATTTGAGTTTTCATGTGCTTTTATAGCCAGCACAGCTAATAATAATGAAATTAGGAGATGGCAAAATGCAAACGCGTACATTTTGATGGCGTATTTATGTAAACATGCGAGAATTAACAACTCAAACTTACAAAGTCAATGCGAAACTAATCCAAATAGGGAGATGCCACCGTAAAATTAGACTGTATGTATGAAAAAGTAAAACATACACTTATACTATCAGTATTCTTGATCTTTTTTGTTTGCTCTTCGTTGGTAAGCTCTACTATTATTGTTCCCTTTATCATCGCTTTTCACATTTTCCTGCTTGTTGTTGATAAGAATAAAATTATGACCTTCAGATTGAACACTTATCATAAATACATTACGAAACCAGTTAACAATAATTTCATAATGTATTTATTAAAGTAGAAATATATGTTGCTTTATATATGTACAAAGTACATACAAAGGTCAAACGTGATTTTGGTTGGTTACAAATACGCAAGTTACAGATACACATTAAAGCAGTTCGAGTAATTTATTTTTAAAATGTTGCAAATGCAAGTGCTGCTAGTAATTTGTGAAAATACGTTAAAAATATAACAAATGTAAGCAATGTTCATAATTTTTAGTTAATGAAACAGTTTTTAATCTATCAAGTACGCATGTAATCAAGCAAGTAGACATAATCAGGACGACTCCATAATTCCTTAACATGTTTCATAAGTTAAATAAAACCCTGTGTTGATCACTGATTTATCCGATTGAGACAAGATCAGTATAATGTCGTCACTTGTAATCTGCACCATTATATCGTCATCACATATTCTAAAACAAAAGTTTATTAGTGAAACTAAATTACTATTTTTCACAAAATATATTTAAACTTAATCTCAATTACCTTCCTCTTGACTCCCACATATCTTCCGATGACTGAGAAACATTTACCGCATAGACAGCATCTCTGTATCCGTCCAAATCTCCTCTATTGTAGTATAATGTGATATTTTCTCCCGAATATATGTTACCATTTGGTGGGGCAAGGAAAGAAGAAAATTCATAAGTTGCATAATATAACGCTGTTAAAGGATGCTTAAAATCAAATGTCATATGCTCAAAGACATGTTGTGCCGACTGATTCGCGGTTTTTTCAATGCCCCCAAACTGTATTGATTCATACTGTAAAGCAAATCCTGTACTGGTTGTGTCGCTTAGCAATGTAGAATAAAAAGTTACTACAAGGATATGGGCACCACAGATATCAAAGGAGTCAGGAGAACTATATTAAAAGACTGTTTTAATTGTGGAGTTAAAACGTTCAATTTTAGATATTGTTTATAGTAATTATGTTCTCACGGCATGTAATTAGTCAACACTGGGCCATGCCTTGCACCAGTTAAAAGTAGGCCAATTAAGGTACTTGACTGATTGAAGCCTACATACTGAATGTTTACCCTGTATCCGACAGCACCTTTCACACCAATTATCCAGGAGCAGCGCTCATTTGACAATATTGGCTCTAAAGGTTTATAGTATATACTACCAGTGTCAGAGGTTAATGCTTGACCGCATCTTCTACATCGTGGCAGTTCGTCTACTTTGATTGATGTGTCAGTATATTTTTCAAAATATTGTGTTACCACGTTAGTTTGAACATTTGAAATTTCACTTGCGGCTAATGTGGCTAATAAAAACTGAATTACAATATGACCAAATATAAATCCGTACAATTTGATTGCGTATATATCTTCCATACTAGAAATGGAAGTTTGACATACAACGAAAATCCACACAAAGGTTTCTGTTTTTGTATTCAGTCATGGAAAAATTTTATGCATGAAATTCATTCAGATCCTTGCAAACTTGGCACACATCTTTTGCTTTTAAAGGTTACAAGCCTAGTGAATGGTGTAAATCTTCGTTAATTGTATTTAATGATTGTTACATAAGTAAAAACTAGATGTTAATACTCTATATTTGGTTGTCGATTACATATATGAAAGTGTTGTAGGCTTTTGGATAGTTTTATTTTCGTGGAAACAATTAAGCTAGCCGCTATTGTGGCTTTCTTGTAAGTGAAATCAATATGTAATTGGACTTAATCACGCTGAAAATGTTATGTTATGGAAAAAGTATGTTAAGCTTTTGTCGTAGCGTGCACAAAAACATGTCAAATTATTGAATTAATTGTTAGTAAAGAATAACATGAGATGTGAGCGCATATTTCTATCCTTAGTGTTGTAAATTACTTATTTACAAGAAAATTGACAAACCAAAGTCGGAGAAGAATATTCATGAACAAAAATGTATTATTACCAGCTTTTCATGTACAGAAAATCTCAAATATATGCCTTTTTGGAAATACCCAACTTCCTTCCAATAGTAGACGCCCCTCCATTCAATTACTGAGGGAAGTCATATGTATAACCGTAAACATGAGTGTATGCAAGCTAGCATAAAAACCCAGCATTTGATATGTTTTGCCTTAGATGTGTACTTTCAACAAACAAAGTGTACAATATTACATGAAAATCTTAAGGAAATCTAGTTTTATTTATTCATCAGGAAAAAGATATTTTAGAAAAAAATCCAAACGAAAAGTTGGCGGAGTGAATGGACGCCTCGTCGTCTACTGACAAAAAATAGAGTTTGCATGTAGCGATTTTGCGTGTATTTCATATTTTACGGTAATTAGGTTGTTTGATGTGTTTTGTGAATCAGGATTTCAAATAAAAGAAATACATTTAAAAAGAAAATGTTTTGCTCGTTAATCATAATATGGAGACAATGTTATGTTATGCATAAAAAAACATGGAACTTTATTCGAGACTCTTCGGAGTTCATAGGTTTCGTCATGAAAGATGTTAAGCTTGAACAAAATTTTATTCAAATAATCGCTTACCCCACCACAACCTATAAGTTTGTACTATTCCAGTTTTTCTATAACCTTCAATGACAAGTAGCATGAATTACACATAAAGACTAGTCGAGACAGCCGGGAGTTTCTAATCATTAAAAATTGAGCACTGCCATGTATATGTTTGTATGTATTAACGCTTATGTAGGGTCATAATTAATAATTCAATCCGAATTCATATTGACTTTGTTCCCATCCAGTTCAGTTCTAATCCCGTAAGCTTCTTCTATTATTTCAGCAGAAATTAACATAAAGCAATGTGGCTTGCATGTATTCAATGTAGTGTATAAGCAGCTATGGTATGCATCAAATTATCCTAACCTTCACCATTTCGCTGTTTATACTAGTCTACTTTAAAGCTTTAAATTACCCCAAAATTTTTGTTCACAGCTTGCTAGGCTTTTGGTAATTAGACTTAAGTAGAATGTGCTTATGTTGTTAATATTATATATGTGTTCATAGTCAGCTAACAATTTTATTTATTAGCTGATACTTGTACAAGCTTTTCAATACCTAATTCAATACTGAAAACTATTATTCTCGCTATGTTTTGTCAGATAATGAATAATACATATATTTAATAATTACACATATAGGTTACCATATGTAAATAAAAAACTAACCTTAATGTTTGTACTGCACATTTGTTGGGAAAGGGCCATATCAGCTTTCAATGGAGAGTGGGCCCAAGCCATGTAGTAAAAAGTCATGTACCATTCGAAAGCCCTTGTTAAGCTCTACAACTTTGTCAATGGGCACAAGTCTCTAAAGTGTTGCGGTTTGGAGTTATGGCTCAATATAACCTCGATTTTAACATGGGCGTAAATGGGAGAAAAAATAGGGATTTTTTCGATTTTTGCGAACATGAAAAATTATCATCAAATATCTTGAGAAATCTCTTACATATGATGAATTAAGCTTTTTTACTCGTAATAACGTTTCCAAGCATATATGCAAAGATTTTTGACGATATACATTTTGCATATTAAATCTAGTTAGTTCCAGCTTTTTTCTCCCATTTACGCCCATGTTAAAATTGAGGTTATATTGAGCCATAACTCCTAACCGCAAGAGTTTAGATATTTGCGCCCATTGACAAAGTTGTAGAGCTTTACAAGGGCTTTCGAATGGTATATGACTTTTTACTACATGGCTTGGGCCCACTCTACATTGAAAGCTGATATGGTCCTTTGTAAATGTTGGAATGAAGAACTTTCATCAATATTTACATAACCTGAGTAGTTAAATCTTTTTACTGTTTTCTCACTCGTATTCTAAACACATGAAGTCTCGATATTACTTAAGCGGTTTGGTAAGATTCATCAGCTTTCAAAACTGACTTGGTTAGATAGATATAACTACATATATACATATATACAAACATATACTATGTTCTACTATGAATTTCAAATGACTAAGATATTTGCTTTCATTATATTCCCGGCTTACCCATATATAATATATTGGCAACAACATATACAAGGTTTTCATTACATAAAACCCAAGTACATGTTGCACGTTCAATATCGGAGCAAAAAGATCTTCATTATCAAATTACCCAAAGGTTGTACCGTGCATCATATATATTATGTGACATATTTTGCATTTCTGTTTTCAAGCAAGAGCCTTTCAACCATTCCATGGCATTTCGTATGTGGAATTCTTTTCATGCAGAATCTCCTAACTCAATTAGAATGTAAGCAAAACACTTGTTAGGTTATCTACAATTTTCAGAAGGTAGCTGCCTGGAGAATCTTCACCAATAATGAAGCTCGTGCCACAAGAAAATTGTATGGGGAATATGCACTTACTCCTTAACCTCAGCTCGTTCCTTTTCATTGCTCCTTTAGCAAACTGGATCTTATTTGAAACCAAGGCTTTTAAAGAAGCTGACCTTAGCTTTACCTTTGAGAGAACTTTGAGTTGATAGAAGACCCAGCACACGACTGAAAGTCCGACTGCCAACATAAAGACAACGTATATCAGCGAGAACATTTTCCAACCCCGAATCCCTACCCAAAAGCAAGCCAGACTTGCAGAGTGTCCCAAGAACATTAGGCAACCGTTTACTGTGTTAAGAAATGGAGTCGTATATGCATGTAGAGTTAGTAATGTTTGGTAACGATTACAAATAACCATAGGGTCATCAATTTTCGAAATTGTAGTAAGCACACAAACATACGCTTGTATCGTTATAAATATGTAAATAAATATGAAGCATGTAGTTTCACTTGTGATAATCAGAAAGAAAAGGCATGCTACGAATCGTAAAAGAATACAAACCGGCCAGCACGTTATACCGCATATGGTCGCATCCCGTAGGAATTCCCCTCCAAGTATTTCGTAGCCCAAATCCATGTGAAGCATAGTTACAACAACAGCATTGGATCCAGTGTAGGCCCAGAGAAATGTTCCGACATACAAGGTCCTTCCAACTACTTTTATTCTGCTTTTCACTTCATTTTCGATGTGAATCCAATGATTTGCAAAAACTGTAATGAGCGTTAAAGTAGTAAATTTATGAGACATAGTTCAATTTAAATTCTGTTCCTAACCTGAGTTTATTAAAATACAGAATGTTTTCACTTAGAATTGGTAGAGTATTTTTGCACACAGTTAAAACAAATAAATTTTGAATACTCACCGCGAATAATATGGGCTTGAAAGTCTATTAGTGCATTATATCCACATTTAATATCTTCAGCATTTCAAAATAAGTAAAATGCTACTCCCGCACAAGTAACTGCACATGATCTTGTAGCAATGATTACAAATCGCTTCTGTACGGGAGCCTGTGACAAGAAAATTAACCAGGATCCACCAATTATTCCAAATATGCCGATAACGAATATTTGTTGAAGCAGCCAACGCCTCTGATTCCACGGAATTGTATTGGTTGTTGTGCTCTCAAGCCGGAAACTGTTAATGTTCCACTCTAGCAGGGATTTGCCCAGAAACCTGGGAAATACGAGTTCGTAAATTTTTATAGATTTTCTGGCGTATTGTAACGCCAAAGGCTCTTTGAAAGTTTCCATGTTGTATATGCTTTCGATATATTGTAATTTAGCAGTAGTCCATTAATTGCATTACAAGAGGTGTAATGGCAAATATCAATCTTGCTCATAACCACACCTTTCTCACACTGACTTCGGTTTGTCATTGGTATGTTACTAATGTTCTTACTTGAAACTGGCAAATATCAATTAAAATTGGTACAAATGTCTTCAAGGGCAGAACCATTTAAAATTAATGTGGTTCACTTGATAGGTTAAGCTGAAAATCGATTGTAGGTAAGGCTTTCTCCGTCGTATGATCATTACGAAATCTAATATGCAATTCAGCAATTGTACGACATACGTAGCAATTTGCAAGCCATTTTCTGAATGTACCAGGTACCATTGTATAATGTATTTGCCATTTCTCATGAATATTGTCCATCATTATATGCTTTTTACTCTATTTAATAGGTGTCTCAGATTGTTATTAAGAATTTATACAGAAATTGAGGAATACAGCAATCTAGGTATCGTTAAGGCTTGAAAATCCTTCAAATGAACCTAAAAACCCGTTTTGTACCCACTAAATTATGTGCTGTCTTTGGCATTGAAATATAATTCGTCTGGGGAATGCGTGTTTATAAATATTTATAGATTTTCTGGCGTAATGTAATGCCAGGAAGTCTGTTGAAGTTTTCATGTTGTATGTGTTTTAGATATATTGTAATGTAGCAGTAGTCCATTAATTGCATTACAAGAGGCTTAATTGCACATATCATTCTTGCTCACGTCAACACCTTTAACACACTAACTTCTGTTTATCATTGCTATGTTACTAATGTTCTTACTTAAAATTGGCAAATATCAATTAAAATTGGTATAACTGTCTTCAAGGTCACAACCATTTCAAATTAACATGGCTAACTTTTCAGGTTAAACCGAAAAACGATTGTAGGTAAGGTTTTCTTCATTGTATTATCATTACGAAATCTAATATGCTTCCACTATCGTACGACGTGCGTAGCAATTAGCTATCAATTTTCTGAAGGTAGCATTGCATAATGTATTTGCCACTTCTCATGAAAATCACCCATCATTACATGCTTTCTACTCCATTTATTGGATGTCTCAGTATATTAAGAGTTTATACAGTAATTAGGGAATATAGCAGTCTAAGGTTTCACATCATTCATATGAACCAAATTACTAGTTACTGATACACAGTCAATTATGTGCCATCATTACATGTCATACGATTCCTTGGCATTGAAACATGAATGGCCTGGGGAATACGAGTTCGTAAATATTTATTTTCTGGCGTAGTGTATGGCCAATGGGTCTCTAAATGTTTATATGTTTTATATGCTTTCAATATTTTGTAATTTATCAGTAGCCCATTCATTGCGCTACAAGAGGTTTAATTATCAATTTTGCTCACGTCAACACCTTTATCACACTGACTTCTGTTTGTCATTGGTATGTTATAAATGTTCTTAATTTGAACAAAATATAATGGGGAAAAATTCCACCTAAATCCTAATAAATGTCGGACAAAGAAACTCTACACAACGGTTTATGTTTTTTTATTTCATCATAAAAAATATTAGATACGGATTTCATTTAGAATCTGCATAATCGGTAAGCCTATTCTCATTTTAAAAATGGCAAGCCTGGCGAGCGGTGTAAAAATTCACAGATTGTTTGTAAAGATTTGTACTAAATTATAAAATAAATGATAGTACCTCATATTTATGGATTAAATGAAAGTGTCAAAGGATTTTGGATTGTTTAATTTTTGTGGAGACATTTGAGTTAACTATTATCGTTGCTTCCTCGCTAGTGAAATCAATATGTAGTTAGACCTAATCACTTTCAAAGTGAAATGTTATGGCCTTGGGAAAGGTTTGTTAATTTTTTATCTTGGCATGTACAAAAACAAGTCAAATTACTGGCCTAATTGTTCGTAAATCATAACATGAATTGTGACTGCATATTTCATGTCCCGAATACTAAAGTTTCTGTTGTAAGTTATTTATTGATATAAAAGACGATTGACTCAGCGTTTTATGAGTAAAGTTTCGTTTATTCTAATTCGTATACTTAAAAACAAGGAAATTCGGAAATGAATATTCATGAAAAAATGTATAAGCAACTTTCAACAAA
>JAQIXX010004208.1:0-16966 GCA_034700605.1 Willowsia nigromaculata
AGACGGACAGACAGACAGACGGACAAACACAACAATCGCATAACTACGATTTCATCTACGATTCATCTACGTAATAACAACGTAGCTTATAGCGTATAATGAGGTGTAGGTATATCCTGGTATAACTATTCTGGATGACAATCCCAATAAACATAAAATTACTTTAAAATCTAAAAGCTCATTCCAGATGCGTGCTAAACTAGGGCTCAAGAAGCTGATTAAGGATTAAAGCAGTCGTACATACTTTTAAAATGTGGGTAAACATGCATCATATTGATTGAAGAAATTTCATTTTGTAAGATAATCATACATCTGAATTAGCCATGTCAAATGATCTTGTTAGGTTCTGTTTTCAAATATTTTGGGAATCACATTCACCAAATTTATTAATGCTTCCTATCTACTTCAAATATCAATATGTACAGTTCATATGCATAAAATAATACCATATACTGAATAACACACAATAATTTCAATGTTCAAGCTAGGGCTTTCCGTCTAACACTGACTATTTTGCCTACGGTTTAGCATTTCCATTATTATAGTTATAAATGAGGGTCCATTTTATCTAGATTGGCTAGTTCATTACCCGTCTACTTCTTGCCCTTTCAATTGACCGTCGAATGGCTGCACGCACTTCCTTATCAGCAAAGCAGTAAACAATTGCAACAAATATCCCCTGCATGAAACAACATGAGTCATTTTATGCTAAATTAAATCATGTACTACTTATAATTCTTTCTCTCAGCTAGTTTACCTGTGTTGATGAAAAAAAGGTATTAAGAGTTACGAAATATTTATTGTAGTCGCCTCCAGGATTATGTAAAAGAACGAGATTATTGATTCCAAGAACCGGAAACAGAACAGCAGTTGCTTTGGCAGCCGCTCTTAAAAATCACAGTGACAAGGCTTTAACTCACTTTAACTTACGAATATTTTGATCTATACCAAAGCTCAACTAAAAATTTCATTTACAGGCTGGATCGTGCCACTTACTTTAATTGAGAGGAATCCGATTGTGAGTTAGAATTGCGAACTTTTCTTAACAAAACTCGTAAAATATTCAAGAGAGAAATTCCATTCACCTGTGTAATAAAATCATTGGACATTAAAATAGTAGTGTATTGTGAAGATGTGACAAAATTGTTGCACAAAACGTTTCGAACCACAAGCTCAAAGGTGATGGGACCAAGTAAAATCCACATCTCGTTCATTTTTGAATATCCATTCCAGCAACTTTCTTGTTTCTTTATTATCATGGAAATCACATACACAATGATGAACGCAGCAGGTACAACTAAAAGTTATTACACAAAAAGGTTACACAATTCAAGGTTATTTGGAGTAAACAAATAAAATTATCTCGTAAAATCTTAGAGTACCCCATCCAATTACGTTGTAGGCTGCAAGCTGATAGCGACTGCTTATTGTTACTGTGCCAGGCATCAATGCAACATTGAGAAATAAGCCTTGTACGAACATCCAGCTTACAGATGCAAACGTGGAGTATAAAAACGAAACTAAAATGGATTCGCAAAGGATCTCCTACATGAACATGAAATATGAATGCAGCAAGAAGGGTGCAATAAGTTAATGCAAGATAAAACTCGTAGTATTATATTATCGTAACTACTGATTTTGTATTTACCACATCTCTGTAGCTTGTACTATGGCCGATTATAAATGGCTCGGTAATAACAAACATGAGAACAAACCGGAGAATCAGAGATATCATCAAATGAGATTGGACGGTTACTCGGTTGCAATGGAGACATCTACAAACATATCAGAAATTGTGATTGTAATTCATGTAATTAAATATCACCGCCAATTAATATTATATTGAAAGTCAGTGACGACAAGGTGAAGTATTTCACCACCAGGCATGGGCCCTGGGTTTTAATGTGAGTGGGCACACCCATTTATACCCGGGGTTTATTGGGTCACCCGGCTGACAATTGTGCTAGATATTTGGGTATTATTCCAAATAAAATGCATTTAAATGGAGTCATAGAAAACCGCCAGAGTACACCATATGTGTAGGTATGCATAGATCCATTAAACCCCTGTACCCGTTAAAACCTATAAAAAATCGTGGGTACGGGTTTCTATCTCTGTACTTCATACCCGCGGGTTTTGACCATAACTGTTCACAACCTATGCATTTGTTTTGCAAAATGATATGCATTGGTTGTATATACATATTACGCAAATAGAAGCTCTCTGCTCACCATAAGAATTGATGCCTTAAAAGATTTTTTACTATAACTGTTATAATGAGACGGTACAAAGATCATCTACATAGTACTAAAGAACACAAAGTCCTGGTCAAATTTTTCGATATTTTTTTCAATATTGACTGTTTTAAGTAAAGAAGTCTGCTCGCCTGTACTTGTGTAAACTGTTTAAAGATTTTGATTGGAACAGATTGTGATTCGGTATCAAATGGATCTTTTGAATAAATCTTAAAATTAATGAAATTTTACTACTGCAGTCCATTCGTTACTACAACTCTACTGCACTTATACAATATCTACTCTCTGAGTAAATGGCAGAGGCGATTAGTTGAACCATATTGGAGCGAAATCATTCCACACGTAGCAAAAGCAAGAGATAAGCAATCGGATTTTGCCCTTAAAGATTTTCCCATATAAAGTCGACTCACAATGGCCCCTCACTACTACTCACAAGGTGTTCTTGTGTAACTCTTTCAAAAAAATCACCTTGTATTTTTTTGGATGAGAATAAAATTGTTTGTCTACGTATGTGACAAAAGCAAGGTTTCACATCACTTTCACGTTTTCATTCAAGAATGTGTCAGATATGTCTCCTTTTTACTGACAGATGCTAGATGCGAGCATATTAAAATATTCACATGAGAAGAAAATGCACCTGGGTATACTGAATATTTTATTCAGCTTCACCCACACCGTGTAAAGTTGACTCGTAAGAGAACATGCATTTTAAAATAGATACTCACCTAAAGTTACGGAAGATAGCTAGAGGCGCTCCAAGACAGACGAGAGAAAGAATGGATCCTATGAATAGCATGTAATGAACCATGGCAAACAATACGTCGTCTTCTTCCTAAGAAACATTTTAAAGTCAAGGTTTCTTTCTCTAAAATACAAATCAATACAATGATGTGGAAAAAGAAAACCAGCAATGATTATTCGTCTCACTGTTTCAGCAAATTGCGACTTAAATGAGTCTGCACATTCTTCATAGTTTGATTCATTCCCTTCTGCCCAAGTCCCATTCTCAAGACATTCCCGTTTTACGTATCCTACATTGATTGCAAACAAAAGTAATTTTTATAGTGCAATACGCAAACCAAAACCGAGACTTGCTAAATAGTGCTGTAATACCTACCTTCTAAGTACTCAGCATGACTTGGGTATATTTTGCTGAATATCTCGGAACAAGATTTTCTTATAATCAATCCCGGTGGTGTAGGAGGCCAACAATAAACACTGTCCCATACGGCAGAGCAGAAAATATCTGAAACTACCACCACATTTTCCTAATATTACTCACTTTTGCGTATCAAAGAACCACCAGAATATTTACTTGATATTAGCACTAACCATTGATGTGGTAATCGGAACTTTCATTGTACCAGTTTCTGAGTAGACACTGAGCTTTAAAGTGTGTGTACTCTTCTGCCTCCTGAGACTCTTGTAACATGTTTGGTGAGCTACTCCATGATGTATTGTTCCATGTCTCATTGGAGTCCATTTTAAGATAATGATTTGAATATTCTTGCTGTTTCCCAATATCCAAAGATTCTTTGGTGAAACCAGTAGTTAAGTGCTCGGTTATTTTCAAGTATTCCTACTAATTTATATGCAAACTGTTTAATCTGAAAATATTTAGTTCAGCAGAATATTATTACGTGCGTTTTTACATGAATGACAAAACAAATAAGATAGTCTTCTAGAAATGGGGTGAAAGGAGAACGCTTAAGAGAGAACTCGTTGAGCTGATATCCTCTTCCGCTGGTGAATGCTTGGGGAAGACTGACTCCAGTTTCGAGATTTTGTCATGGTTTTCTGCTTACACGGAGA
The DNA here is from genome assembly GCA_034700605.1 of Willowsia nigromaculata. Classification (NCBI taxonomy): domain Eukaryota; kingdom Metazoa; phylum Arthropoda; class Collembola; order Entomobryomorpha; family Entomobryidae; genus Willowsia; species Willowsia nigromaculata. The sequence goes on from JAQIXX010004208.1 coordinate 4,068, forward strand.
GTTTCTATAGGAAAATTTGAGAAAGAACGAAAAGGCATGGGACGCAAGTTTATACAAAAATATAGGCAATCATCTTATGACAAACACTGAGACGCATGTTGCAGTTGCTAAAAACTGGTGTAAATCGAAAATATTTTTGACAAATATGTTGACATATGTTGACAAAATCGTAGGAGTTATGACCTGTCTCATTTAAAAGACCACACATCCATCCAGATTAGAATTTCTGAATGTGCGTGCTAATCAAACATTGGACCTGTCCATTACCGATCCTGATAAAATTAAGGAAACCTCCAGAAACATGGAGGTGGTGTTCACAAAATGTGTAATTTTTAAACAATTTTAAAATTTCTTGCTAACATTTACCTTCAAGCCAGGAAGACAATATATTTTAAAATTTAGATTGAAAATTGTTAAAAAAGGACACATTTTGTGAACACCACCTCCATGTTTCTGGAGGTTCCGTTAATTTTTGTCCGGATCGGTGCTGGACAGGTCCTACGCTTGAATTGCCAATAATAGGAAGGTCGAAGCCTTTAACAAAAATACAGCGTTTTGAAATTTTGTGCACAAAAGGGGCCACGAGCCAAAAATGATGCTCATTGCAAATACAATTGGAAAATTCGCAGACTTATAGGCACGAGAGCCAAAAATTTTAAAAAGTCGTTATAACAATCAAACCGTTAAAACCGCTCCAACGCCATTACAAATAAATAACATTCACATTTGCAAGCTTCAGGTTCATAACTCCTTTTTAGATAGATGAAAACGAAACTTAAAAGGAATAACAGCAATTTAACAGCTTGGAATCTATAAAAGAAAAACTGAATAGGACAATTTCCTTGGAATGAGATGAATTCACACTCATTACACTAATGACTTCGACCTGAAAAAGTTTAAAAAAAGGAAATGAATGAAAAACATTTTTTTATGCAATGCTATTATTTTTTGGTTTGTATTTTGCCATAGTATTTTGCTAGAGGGAAATAAAAATACGCCTACGACTAGGAGTCAAGGTCCTTTTTTGTAAAAATAGCAGACGGAACGATTCATCTGTTTAGGGTGATGACTTGATGGGTAAAAAATATTGCTGTACTGAATACCCGTACACTTTTGCATTAAAAAGCATGATAACCAGAGTAATAAAACTTAGAATTTGTTCTTTTTTCCTTACTCTTACTTCACCTATCACAAAATTAAGTTATTTGACATGTGAACGAATCATGTAGAAACAAGTCATTTTATGATTGCATATTTGTCATATTTGGTTCTATTTTGGCCTTTTTTGTCCAATGACCTAGTACATGCATACCGTAAAATCTAAAATAGACACCCCGGCGTTAACGTGAAATATCAAATTTTTCATCCTTAGACGCCGGGGCGTTTATTAAAGGGGGCGTCTATTTACTTCGTCAACTTTTTGTTATTGAAAATTTTCTAAATATATTCCTTGTGATCGGTGGAGGTCAGTAGTTGCTTCTCAAAGCAGAATGTTTCCAGTAGAATGAGTTTCCGGAAATTACCTTGTTTTTGATATGTTTGGGCTCATAAACAAATACGTAGTTTCGTAGTTTGTTTTTCTATTGCCAATGGATGTTTTGAAGACACAGATACACACGATTCCATGCGTATTTCATTTCGAGCAATATTTTTAAAAGAATAATGTGAAGAAAAGAAGAATGCTGAAAAACAGCGTCAGACTTTTCTGCCTCTTCATCATGTAGCATTGGTTTTCAACAAACTAATTTCAAACTGGAGCAGAGAAAATCATGAAACAAAACTACTGAACTTTTTTTTTTGTCTTGACGCCACCATACATGAATTACATGGAATTTGCCTTCACAATGAATGTAACCTTTGATCCCCGGTGAAATCGGATCCCGGATTCACAAATGAAAAATTGCATCAGAATTTCCCCATAAACAGATTGCATTGGACCGACACGGACACACAGGAAGAAGAAATAACTACTGGACAAATGGACAACAAAACAAAACTTCCATTCAACAACTAAGAGTTTCTTTCAAACAGTTACTTAAAAATCACAACAATGACAATTTCCGCGATACTTTTATGATTCAGAGCTTGGTAATTTCGGTTTTCGTCAAAATTACACACACTTCGTAAGAAAACATATCTCTGATATTGTTGTGCAATTTAGTTCGGAAGCAAAAGCAGCCACTAGAAGGAATTACGGAGGACGAAGCATTGCGAAAGTATACAAGCCAGTTGTGAAATTTGATGATCTTGAAGAGAAAGGGTTGTAAAAAATGCTAGAGGAAGCGAGAACAGAAAAACTAATATATTCATCTTATTCACATCCTCTGTTTGCAGCAATGTATGATATAATGGGAAATCGTATATGGTCCGTTCAAGATGACTTCTTGTGTAAAGGATTTGACACTAATGAGAATCAACCATACATGTTTGGAGTAAGTTTAAGGATTTCAGGTTATATTTCACGTTCCTTTTATGAACTTATGTCACGTTGGGAAGAGATAGGGGTTATTGCGAAACTTATGAGATTGAAGGGAATTGTTAGATTGAGATTGAAATATATTTGGCAAAATGCAGGAGTTTAGATCATTGCAGGTGGCAAAGCTCACAATGTGGTCTGTTCCAGGAGTTACAGGATTAGGTTTATTTTGCTTTGGAATGCTTATCGGGGGCATTCACTTCACCACATTTTGCTCACCTCATATTGGAACACTTTGGCTCAAGATGTATGGTGTTTTGTTCAGACGAAATAAAATACAAAGCGTAAAAGATTCGGAAATGACATTTTACCACAAAAATTGCAGACACAAAATTTCCTCTAATCTCTCGCGAATTCTAATAAAATTTATGTGAACTTACAACCAGCAAAATCCTATGTAATTCTATATGAAAATAATTCAAAGAATTTCATGATAAGCTTTATAGCTTATATTTTAATAATATCCAGATTTTCCCTCTATACAATATTTGTTGCTCTACACCAGTTTTTAACAATTACTCAATTTTTATAATGCAAATTCGCATATTTATATGATTTAACTATAATTAAAAACTATCGTGAGTGATTTAAAGAACACCATTTGATTTAATGAAAAACTGTCCATAATAAGAAGAAATCAATAAGAAACCAAATTTATATCTTAATTAATAAGTTTTGAAGCATCAACCATTTGTTCAAATTGCTTTTACTATTTCCTTGTGAGAATTCTTATCATACCAGCCAGTACCATCTTAAAATAATGTTAATTTTCTATTACCACTATCATAGGTCATAATGTTTTTCAAGTTGCAAGCACAATATTCCATACACTGCAGTTTTCTGTAGCTTTACCTGCAAGTGGATATTTGATATAGCAAGATAAAACTTAAAAGTTAATAAGCAGAATGTCAGATAACCAAGTTGCCCCGCAAAATCACTTTGATGATACAAGTTGCACGATAATTGAGTAATTGTGGTGTTTTATAAAGACTTAAATAATTTGTTTCCTGGTTATGCTGTACAACCAGGACTACTGCAGAGTGAAAAACAATTAAGGGATTAATGAAATACGAAAAAAGATAGCTCTTTAGAATCGAAATATTTTCCAATTTTATGATGAGTAAAATAAATGACTAAATCATGACTTCTTCCAACAGTTTTTTAAATGGTGATGAGAGCAATTTTGGGAATTCATTTATACCAAATAGTCATCATCATCGTCAGGTCTTTCAAATACAAAATACAGAAAAAACGGAAGCCGTTTTACTTCCGGTTTATAATGAAAAAGTTCCATCTTTTGAGTTTAGCTGCCATTTTTGGAAGGTTTTTTTGACACATTCCAAACAAAATGGACACTATCGTAATCTTCATGTAAATTTTTATCGGTCAAATGTTTTAGATGTTAGAAGTGTTGGGTATTTTAATTATATTAAGCCAATTTCGCGTTGGTCGCATAATTGACAGCATACACCGTTGACGTTGTAATGCATAATTTCATCGTAACTCAAGTAATTTTTCTTGCTTTGGATAAAATAGGCATTAGCATTTACTCCAATGGAATTTTTCAGTAAAAAATTGTGACAAACGTTCTTTTATTTACCGTATTTAAGCTCGGAAAATGGAAAACCGATCATTTATTTTCTGATGAAGTTTACTCATATTGCAATGCTTTACAATTATGGGAAGGAGTAACTTCCTTGAAGTATTGTTTTCGTACCTTAATCTCATGTGTGCAGAGATTCCAAAGTTTCAGAGCAAAAAAATATGACGAATTTAAGGTTTCAAGTCTTCAAAATAACGCCCTCCGTACGCAATCCATGTTTCATAAACGCTGAGAGTTATAAAAAGTGAAGTAAATTATGTTCTGTTGCATAGTAGGTTGCTATAAAAGTAGTTGTCCAACTCGTTAGTAACTACAAAGTAGTCTTATATTTAAGTTAAAAGTTAATTATTGATGCTACTTAAATACTGACAACACACAACACAGCAAAATATTTTCTTCGTGGATGTTTTACCATGTAGATAGGTTACATTATTATTGGAATCGAAAAATTTTATATCTCCCAAACAACGATCTAGAATTCTACAAGTTCCAATAATGGTTGCAAAATTATTTGTGGGATAAGGTTAGTGTAGGCACCTTCACTCTGCGAGAATCCGCAGTTGGCATTGCGTAAATTTGAAAAAAGCAGAAGTGTTGTCGTTTTTAGTTTAATAGAATATATGAGAATTTTTAGAGCTATATGATTTCTGATAGTTCGATGTTTTTTAAATGAATCTGGTATGAAGTATTCAAATGTTTAAACTTTGCTCTTCTTCCTGAATCTCAAAACAAAGTTGTACACAGTTTTGGGGTGCATAGCGTACATATCAAATGGCTGAAATTGAAATCCTCTGTTCTCAAATATTAAATGAAATGGCTGTGTATACCTAAAAGGGAAGGAGTAGTTTGCATCTTTTGTGTATGCAGGAAAGTTGCAAAACATTTGACGGATTTGTCCTAGTCGTAGGTCACAATCGTTCATGTTTATGTCAAAAAAGAATATTTCATATCTTCAAAACTGACTTTTGTAATCAGATCTTGTAAAACTTTTTGTGATATCGCTATTGTGTTGGTGATTCAGCGTTAGATAATAGAAACTTTGTTTTGGATACTCTACGGGTTGAAAACTGAATCCTGGGACTTGACGTCTGCACCCGCCGAAACACACAAAAATTCAAAGTTCATATTAAGTTTTAAAAAAGCAGTTCAGTATTAAACTTCTGCTGAAATTGTTTCTTAGCTTTATTTCAACTAATTGCTTTCTAATGCTGTACATTGTTTCAATAATTCTTTTAATATTGATTTAATACAATATTTAACTTATATGCACTAATGTAAACTAGAAATGTCACCAATGAATCCAAAGACAACACTACTTGCTTTAAACTAATGAAACCGTAATGTTCAGAAGTTCAGATAATTTAAGCGTTCATTACTTCACATGGAACATGAAGGGTAAAGTGGGCATTAATTTTGAATAATCGAATAGAACAACTTTAATTTGCATCAAATCAGAAGCATACTTTGGAACCTTACATTACATGCGAACATATCTTTTCGAATATTATAAGAAAATTAAACACTCAGCTTATTAATGGGTTCCAGCTTTATTTACAATTGAGCACGCAGATGTGATAGTTGTTTAAGGTTAAGACTTTATGTTTTTTTTACAAATGGCCCAGAAGTATAGATAGAAACACATTACTAATTAAAGATGTAAATTCAAAAGTTAATACTCCTTGTTGGACATTAATAACTGTAAGAGCATTTTGGAGTACATTTATAAAATGATGACTGCCGCTGCATTTCAGAAACATTTAATCAAGTAATCTTAATGTTATTCCTTTACTAAACCATTTACTGCATGACAGTATATGCAAACAAGGAAAGAACATGTCATAAAAAGTTTTCATAAAAGATTATTTTGGAATCTACCAATTTAGCAAATAAGTTGGTGTTAAGTAAGGTAAAATGGGCACCATGTACAATTACTACGTAAAGGAACACTTTGACTCCGTGAACATTCTTAAACCGTGATTAAATCAGAGATAACTAGCAAATATTGAGTAAATTCTTCTACCAGATTATAAGGTTTGCTTGGGTTACCATTATAGCGAAACTAAGTTACATTGTAAATTTAAAATTTTATTGCAGAATGCCATTCTAGTTGAGGACGTACTTCTTGACTTAAAACTAAAAATCATTGCTGATGTCTCAGTATAATTTTTAATGATGCACTAGTGAATGGCAAAAGGTACTATTTAAAGGATTAAGAACTACTGACTTGAAAGAACATATAACACTAGGTTTATACTCTTGACTTTACCATATTCATAATACATTAATTCCACTATGTTAAAATTTCCATGGCGAAACTTTTATTTTCAGAAGAAAAGCTTCCTTAACCGAAGTTAAGTTCCATAGTTGAATTGAATTATCGCACAACGCTTTGCTGACAGCTTATGTTTCATGTGACGGATTTCTTGAAGTATGCTTGGCAAAATCATCTATGGTTTAAAAAAAGTCAAAAATATTAGCATGAGCTTTCACACAAAGAAAGAATAGTAATTATAAAGACATGTCAGCAGTAACCTAAAATCATAAAAACTCATGTAAAAATGTGCATTTTGCATGCTCAGTAGAAAAAGCACATTTTAAAATGTAAGATTCCATATTTCATTGAAAAGTAAATCTCAATATACTTCAAGTTGGAGGGTCAAATTAAAAAATACACTTCGTCGTATGGGCGCATGATTTCAAAATCCACCAAAGCAATCAAATATTTTTAACATCTGTAAAAAGTTTCATTTCCAAAAAATCATGTTGCAGATCACTAGAAAATTTTATTCTGCAACGTTGTAGCTATTTTTGGGGCTTATTGGCTGAAAATTGTAGACACCAGCGCCCACATGGTGAAGTGCGCTTTTTTAGTGAATTGATACATTTAATTTGAATTATTTTGTGCTTTTGTTTTTGACAAAACTGGAATCTTACATTTTCAAATATGCTCTTTCTACTGAGCATGCAAAAAATACATTTTAACACCACTTTTCCATGATTTCAGGTTACTGCTGGGATATCTCCATTATTTTTATTTGTGTACAATTTTTGTTAAAAATATCTGAACCTTCTAAAACTTATAATTTTTCTAAGTAACTTTTTATTGTGAGTAATAATTTGACTAGACTAGATCAGTAGTTGTAAAACACTGAAAATTATGAACTCACTGCATGTCTCCACTTTAGGTCACGTAGTCAATTTTAGCTAGAATATCGAAACGATAACAAAAAGCTTGAGGTGAAATTGTCAAATTGAGCAAAAAGTGTGCATAATACACAGAACCATTTTTGATGCACATATTTTGGTAGGAAATATAGCACGGCTTTCAAAATACTTGTCATTGTTTGCAGGCCACAAAAATGTCGTTGAAGAATTATAGCATTTACTATTTCTATCGTACTTCTTTTTGATACACCGCTTTCTCTTATATTTTGTGAAATGACGTTATCAGCTAACCCGCAGGCTTCATAATAATCAAACAAAAAAATACAGCCACTTGTTTAAAATTAACATGTTACTTTTCAATGATAATAACAGAGATACTTACATCGAATTTCCCATCCTTTTCGGTGTACACAGTAGCACTGCATAACTTTGTGATCTCCAAATCCGCTTCCTGAACGTGTCTTTTCTCCGCAAAGTCTGATTTGCAAACAGTCAACCCCGAAACCATCATATGATTTCCGACCTTTGTCAACTTGACGTCAACTTTCAATAGGCATCCGGAAGCCATCTTTGTCTGGAACTCCTCAGATGACATTCTTCCCCCAAGGCTCGTCTTGACTGTTCCAGACGCTCCATTTGTGATTTTTCCCTGTATTGTACGCAAATGACCTTTCACAATCTGGGAATCGACCACCTCGTGTACTGTGAGATTGTTCAGTCCAGCAGCAAAAATTGCCAAGCTGGCAAACAACCAAGCCGCCAACATAATTTTTGCAGGAAAATTCCGTTTTAAAACCTCAAACGTTCTCTTCAAGAACGAATTGCACCACACGGAGTCTGGAACCTCCTTGTCTGAAATACCAAGCTCAAATGGCTGATTTTACCAAACAACGGCTAACAACTATTAACATTTTAACTGGGAAACCCAAAACTATACTCTAAAGTACTGGTAGCTCTGCTAATTACTTAGCATAATAGATGTTTTTACTTCCACAATACATATGCTTTTTGGCAAAGCCAAATTAGCAAGTGGTCCTTGATCTCGAAATAAAACCTGAAATTAACCGTACCCTCAGTTCTCAATGTTTTTTCCAGCTACGTTTCCGCTCATACCAAATAATACTGCTGTTATTAATGGCTGGCAGAGGATATACAAAAGTACAATGATATTATGCTATTCTGACATCAAACAAATTGACCAACAATGAAATTAAAAACATGAATTTTTCAACAACATATACATTTTACTGAAAAAAATTAAATCCGGCAGAAACTGAAGCATGCTATATTACAGCAATTAAGCCCGTATCATCCAGATTTGCGACAAAAGGGCAAACCGTGAAATGTCTATGCGGCATTTACATAAATCACTTGTAAATGCGGTGAGTCAAATACGTTTGAGTGATTTTCTATCTTGTCTAGTTTCAACCGTCGAAATAGTAGATATGCGGTTATTATGCAAGCATATTCTCTTCCTGTTGTTTGATATTTAAAGAAAACGGAATTTTGTAAATCTTCAAGGTGAGATAATGACGTATGTATTTCAGCATGTCTATTTTATTATCAGTACGCTAAATAATGTGTTGGTATCTACTACAAAAATAAAAGAATGATTGTTAGAGCCGTTTTGTATGTATAATTCGTGAAGAAATGCTTACAAATAGAAATTAAAATATAGTGTAGATTATTTTAACATCAAATTATATAAAATGTTTGAGGTAATTCATATAATTAGTATAATTACTCTGTTTTTCTTTATATTTCACACATTACTTAAGTAGCTTCGGAGTCAAATACTTTCTTTTCTCTTGTGAAGAAATTCAGATTAGCTTTCTTTGATAATGTTTCTATTTTTAGAATTAATGTGGAATTTGGAGAAATTTGTTATAAAAAAAGTTGTATAAACAGCAGGAGAAAACAATCATTAGTTATCAGTTTAGGTTTTGGGGTGTTTCGTTCAAGCAGCTTACTTTCTGAAGTTTTCACCAGTTAACTTTTATGTCAGCGCCGGATTAGGGAAAACCAAAATAGTTTTTTTGTCACATTAGTAGGTTTTCCCCATCTCGGGATTGTCCTTGATTTTAATCACCAATTTTGTTACCAAATCTAAAAAGTACTATAAAATCCTCAGAGTAACAGCACAGTGTTCAATGAGAAATTGTCGAAACTAAACTAAGAGCTGAACTACTCCATAATAAAAGCAATAAACTGCCATTTCTGAAAATGCTACTCAATAAGTTCTCATAGAAGCAAAAAAGAATTTATTTGCAGATAAAATCAAAAATAAATTTAACCCAATACATCTCAAGTTTCTTAAAAGTGGATCTTCTTAAATATTATAATATATTATTGTTTTTTTGCAATCTTAGCATATTTTTTTATCACTTTTTGCACCAGTTTATTAGAGGAAGCAGAATTTCTTTATATTTCTTTATTTTTACAACAAGTACTTCTAGTGATTTCTCCATACATCCGGAGCGTGTAATACAGAAAAACACGAGTTTCTCCACATGCATAAATATTAAAAGGAATATCTTCATTTTTCGGGAAAAGGATGCAGAGTTTTTTCATGAGTCTAGTTTTTTAAATAAGAGTTTGTCAAGACTTAAATTAATACACACTTGACTACGTCATTATAGTTTTGGAATGCCTTGTATCATTGTAGAATTTTAATACTAATTGAAACATAATATGTTACACACTTCCCTCTTGACAATGTAGTGGAAGAAACCTTTTCATCTGATAACAAACACATTGTAAGAAATTGTGTGGTTAATTGGGTAATCTCAACCCAACCGTCATATTGACATATAAAACTTCCTATATATTTGAATAAGAGACTCTATTTCTAAGCATACGGTTTCAGAAATACATGTGCCCTACTAGGAATAAAGACTTGGCACAAATACTATTGGGAAAAGTTTCCCCGCACAAAATAATTTATCGACGCCTTCATCATATTCACTTAGCACTCGTTGCTGACACGGAATAAACTTCTTCATCCTTGATCTACCTTAAAAATGGAGAATAATAAAAAGTGAGCAGTTGTCATGTTATTATGGGACACGCGCTCATCTGAAGAAAGTAAAAGTAGTATCCAGTAATGCGCACAGTGAAAGCCTACGAAAATACTAAAACACGTGACTTGCAAACTTTGCAAACGTACCGCATTCCTCTACCCATGAAGATTTCTGTAAATAACACGTTTCTTGTGGATATTTCATGAAAAGTAAGAAATTAGAAGTAACAATTATGCAGTTGTAAACATCTGTACAGTGAGTTCTGTGAGCATTTCAAGCAAAACTGATTAGCTTACTTTTGTGGCACACAATATATTAAATGTTAACTTAATACAACAGGTATAGTTACTATTAAGACATCTTATTCTATTTTTCATTGTTCTTAGTTGTTCCAGTCTAGCAATCTTTGTATTATATTTATTTTCTTCACAATTTCATATGTAAAGAAACCACACAATATCGGATTTTTAGGTAAAGGTAACGACTTGCTGGCATGGAACCCAAATGACCAAATTCAGTATCGAACACATGCCCATGAAGCGCTGAAAATGCCCAATGTTCCTTGCAGAGTCATGATGAAATCATTTTTTGAACATGACGAGTATGTGCTATTCGTATGGTGTTGTCCCATAAAAACGTGTGCTGATCGTGTTCATACTGGACACAACAGGCACATTCAGCACAAACTTAAACCTTTTCTGAGAATGTGCTAAACGTGCGCTGTTGTAAATTAAGATTATGCTCAGAATGTGCCAGAAGCGCAACAAACGTACCTAATGGAGCACGCTTGGGATACATTTAGGACGCCAGTAGTTAATTCATCAAATGAGATAAAATGAAATAACAATCTAAATCTTGATTAATCCGAGTAACTTTAATTTGTTTAATGTTTCAAGTGACACTTTCTAATATTAGGTTTTAAAATACATGTCTAATCTAACAACACAAAATGATACAATCCAAGAAAACTACTCAAAATCTGTATTATTAATCCCTTCTTGATCCACTTGCCCTCTCCTCCGATTGCTGCAAAGAATGAAATAAGTACCATTATATTTGTCCCCTTATATACAAGCAGTGTTGATATCCTAAATCGTTTTTATCTTACCTCTTAGAAATCCTAGTGGAAGCCTTTCTAAGCCAATAATCGATTGCCTCTTCAATTTCTTTCTTGGTCATCAGTTTCCCCTTGTCATGGTGCTTAACAGCATCTGAAAGAATTTATTAGTTGAATCATTATTTTTATATCACTTTGCCACTCACAAAGATACAAATAGTTTGAAAACAAAAACAATACATTTTGTTATTATAAACTCACCCGTAACGCACAAAAAGTAAAGCGAATCCTTGAATGCCTCCTTTCCAGTATGACCCTTAAATGTGTGAAGCGTCATCAGTTCATCTGTCATCAATTCTGTCATGACGCGATAAACAATCTGATTCGGATTTTTTCCGCCAGTACATTTCAGAATCATAACCTGCAATATAATATCGGTCAAGATATAGACATGAATCTTGAACTTTAGATAAAATAAAAAATTTTGTACGAAGACAAGATTACCAAACTATCTCGAAGCGTGGTATCGATTTTCATTTGCTGCTCAAAGTCTTTAAACTCTGGTAAGGTAGCAAATGGTAGGCTAATGGCTGGTTGACGTATGTCCGGCTGTCTGGAGGCTTCTTTTCCTTGTAACAAGGTTCTTAAAAGGTCAATCTGAATGTCAGATTTGGCAAGTAGCAGCTCCTGATTTGTACGGATAGCTCGAAGGTCTTGAGCTAAATCTGTTGATGTAATAATTACATTTACATAATTTTTTTCCACGCTGCTAGCATTCACTTTCATTATTTTAAGAAAAGGTTTCTATACCAGATAAAGTAGCAGCGTTATTAAGACTAGAAGAAGGTGTCAATGGAAATTGATTGATCTGACTGCTCGGAATCAATTGAGATGGACGAAATTCCCCAAATGCCCTCCTTGAAGTACTTGCCGATTGAAATTCGGTGTGATGGCCAACGGTATTAGCAGAAACCACATTACCAGCAGAAATCAAGCTACTCAGCCCTGTCATCGTTGAATTTTCGTCGAAATGAGGGACTGAAAAAGAAAATCGAATTATATATTCTGTAGTCGGAACAAAAATTACAAATACGTGAATAAATTACAAGAATTAGTGATTACTAATTGTTGGAAGCTGTTGAGCATTTGTAGCACTTCCCTCGTGTGTCCCTTGCTCATTTGAAATGTGAAGAGTTTGTGGTGACGTCAAACAGTTTTGACTGCCTGGCGTTAAGTTCTAATGGCAAAACAAACATTTAAAAAAATGTATCATAAAATCTATCAATGAGCGATAAAAGCTATCAATGAACGCCTAAAATTACCTCTAACATGTCAGATACTGCCACCAATGTAGGAGTAGCTGGCTTCTGAACATTTACATTTGATGGGAAACCCGGTGGGGCTGGCAAGTTAACATTCGTCACGTCCCTCTTCCTTTTTCGGTTACAATTACGACCTTTTGGGGTTTCAAAGATTGGGGTTTGATTTTCGATGCGATCCTCCTCAGAGTCTTCGTCGTCACCACTATGTTCAGCTGGGATATGGCGTTTCCTTAAACGCTCCATATTTGTTTCATCT
>JAQIXX010004209.1:0-16964 GCA_034700605.1 Willowsia nigromaculata
TTTTATGTCGTAACTCTTCTTTTCTCCTTAAGTTTTTGTCCATTTTTTGCTAATAATTTATACTATTTTGCAGTAGAATGCCCTAGCTCTCTGTTGTTCTTGTTCTTCGGCTCATAAAAACCAGTTGAATGGTCATAAAGTCCATGTTAAATATTGTAATTCTTTCGGCTTCCATTTCAGCCTTTTTGTTTTGCATTCATTGGAAATGATTTATTCTGGCAAGATTTTTCCCAAGGACGCTTCTGGGTACAATATTTCACAATAAATATCCTCAATGTGCTCATAATAAATCCTGAATGGCTGTATGTGCAGCACCAGGGATGCAGAAAGTTTTGAGACGAGTTTTGCAACTCATGAATTGTACCATGCCGCCATTGCAAGAATTAAGGATTCATAAAGCTGGCATATTTTTCAACCCTGAAATATCGTGTGTTCTTTGAATTACTGTATGAATGAATTAATACGTTGAATTATCAAAATGGCTCGTGGTTATCGTAGGAATTTTAGGAAAAGATTTACCACAATGAACTACATATTTTAAAGCGAGACTTATTCCAGCCATTAGTGTCATATATATTCTTGTAAATGAATTAATTAACCCGTTTTTGTTTTCCTTTTTCTACTTTTTCATCTATCCAGTCCAAATTACACATTTCAAGTCGTCTGCATCTCAAGTTGAATGTCTGAACTGTTTAAATGTTACAAAGTGAAGAGAAAACTGCGACTGATGATGATGAGCAAGAAGATGAGACCCACTTCTTTCCAATTTTCCCCTTTTGATTTCCTCTTTCTCCGAATTAAGACACATGCCAAACGCATGCATTCCTTTCCTTGTGCCATAAAAAAGTCTAAACTATAAACAGCTGCTGCCCCATTTCCCTCAATTCCCCTCCACACCGCGATACATTTCAATGAAAGAGTTTTCGGTTCAAAAATCCGGTTTTACACTAGTTTCTCCTCAAGTCTTTAAGAATACTCAGCATGAAAAAAAGTTTATTCATGTTGGTCATGTATATGCACAACAGGAAGTGTTTTCGCTTCACTTTCACTTGCAGCAGACAACCAACCGAAAACCGGACACCGATTATGTGTGTGTGTGTGCATTATTACAGCAATAAACATGAGGCAATAGTTTCCCTCCACAATGTAGTTAGCAGTTGGAGATGAGGATGAGTGGAGGAAAAAGAGAAAGTTTTGCAAAGAATCATCTTCATCCTTCTCTCTCTCTTTCCCCACTTTCCCCACGTATTCCACATAAAAAAGTGCCGACCCTTTTCTTCCTTTTTTGAATAGCTTTCAAAGAGCCTTAGTTTGGGCAGAGAACGGAGGACAAGCAAAATTTATTCTCTATTTTGTGAAATGGGAAGAGAATGAAAAATTGTGCTGCGTTTGTTGTTGCAGTTGTTGTTGCTGACTTTTCTCTTTTTTTTAAAGGAGATACACAGGGACATAAAAAACTTTCTCTTTTATTCATAAGACTACTACTTGAAAGAGTGCATTTTTTTCATTCCCAGCTTTAGAAAGAAAAACTGCAAGTTGAACTCACTTCTGAGAAATCGGTTTTAAAAAAGAAAGTAGGATGAAGAATGATGATTTTTGAGGATGATAAGAAGGATAATGGTGGCGGCTTTAGCTGAAGAAAAAAATGGATCATTGATCATGTTTGCCAAAAAAAAACGAAAAAGAAATATTATTCAGGGAGGATGTCTATTTTAAGTGGTGGCGGAATCGGTAATATCGATTACTTGTCTAAAGTTTTTGCTACTTATTTATTCAGGGGGAATTTTTTCCACTTCAGATTCAGTTCACTCCAACCCTTTCTCCCAAATAGTTTGCCCGATTCTTGAGCCAACATGTAAGAGAATAATCGAGAAAGATAACAATGAAATCAAGTAAAACATGTCGTATGGATATATGGCTTAAACATAATATTTGCGTGTGAGTGGTCACTACTTTCCGACCAAACCAACGAAATTCGATTTGAAGAGTACCTATTTTCATTTCCATTTCCACTTTATTTTTCACATCAGAGTAGATTTTGATGATGGTGGCGGTTTTTAAAATAGCCTTTGTGGTATTAAATAAATGACAAATGTGTTATTACTTCCGGAACGTCTCTAAAAGCTTTCTCCGGTTGGGAAAATATGATGATAGGAATTTGCAGAAATAATAATAATAGAGAATAATTCATTGTTAAAAGTTTAATGGAAGTTAAAAAAGTAAAAGTAATGCTTCATAATGTAAAATCCCTCTTTTTTCTATTTTTTGTAGGTTTCATGGATTCGAAAAGAAGACTCGCACATTGTAACCGTAGACCGGTACACCTTTATCGCGGACGACAGGTTCCAGGTGATGGCAGCCCCTCCAGGAGATTCATGGATGTTGCAAATCAAATACGTCCAGCCAAGAGACGCTGGGTTATACGAGTGCCAAATCAGTACAGAGCCGAAAATGGCGCACAGAATCCGCCTCACTGTTCTCGTCCCGAAAATTCGGTATAGTTGAGAATACCTAATTATTACAAATTCCTTTCGCTGCCTTTCTCTTGCAGAATATTTTGCATGGATGAATGATCAATAAGATCATTGATTATTGTGTAGATTTATTTTCATGCATAATATATGTATTAAGGGCTGTTATAATTATAGCGAAAATTGATTGATTTTCTTTCTATATATTTCCATAATATTATGTAATCCACCAGCATGGATACCACTGAAGAGAACATGTTTGTCTGGGAAGGGAGCCAAGTTCAGCTACGCTGTGTGGTAATGAACACACTGGCGGATAATGTGGGTAAAGTGATTTGGCTGCGGAATGGGAAAATCCTCAACAAATTTGACCTGACTACGTCGTCAACCACGCTTTCCTTCCAGGTACATTACACTCTCACCGAAATCCCAATATACAATGCATAATGTATTATGTGAAGTTGTGCGGGATTGAGTTCTGATTACATTTTTGCATGTGATCCTGCAAAAATATCGTTATATATTTGAAAAATATATGTATACATTTTGGATTTTGGCAGGCAAAACTGGATGGCACCAAACTCACTGAAACTTTGACTTTCGTCAGCGTCCAAAAATCCGATGGTGGTAATTACACCTGCTCATTAGAGAACGTTGGCACGTCGAGCGTTACCCTCCATGTCCTTAGTGGTGCGTCGTCAAACACAAAACATGCCATTAGCATGCATGCATCCACGTGATGTTTTCATGCAATAAAATTCTGTTCACGTTTTTACGATAAAAAATTCACTATTTTCTTTTCCATTTTTCAGGTGAAAATCCTGCAGCCATGCATCACGGTAGAGGGATCACAACAACAACGAGTTCTCACGCCGCCAGCGTCAATAGCTTTCATCATTATCATTTCCAGCAGCACTTTTTCTTATCCAGCAACAGGAATAACAAGATCAGCATTGCTGTTGCAACATCCATTCAAATCGCATTGTTCCAGTCAATATTCCATCTCATCTTTTGTCAGAGATGAGTAGCTTGAATCTGCATGCTGCATAATAGATACGGATAATCATACATACGCCCAGAAAAAACAATAGCTTCTACAAAATCAAGCCATCAGAGAGAAATGAAGACGAGTGATATGATATAAAAATATATTCTACAAAAAAAATATAGAGACTACGCGAACGACCTATATACTTCTAGATGATAATTTATAGAACTAAAAATGTGTATCCTTGCGTGCGCGTGCGAATAACACTTTACATTATAATTTCAGCCGTAAACATTTTTATGGATGTGTAAAAACACGGTATATGCAATTAGTAATTTAACAGTTGGAGAAAGTGAAAGCGTGACTCATTTCATTAGTAGAGTATATTAAAGTGGAACGAACTATTAAAATATAAAATGTATACCTAATAATATATTTAAATTACAGATCATATTATTATTATACGACATACTAAACTGCTGAACTGTTTTCTAGAGAGTAATTTTTGTCTACTTACCTACTCTATAAACTACTTGAAGAGGTATATTATTATGAATCATGTGAATGTAAAAGCGACATAATGCGTAAATGCTCGTGTAAATAAAATTTTTAAAAGTAAATCAAGGTAAAATTATGATAAATTGTACCGAGATACAAAGTATTTGTTGTATACCTACATACATAACATACTACATTAGTTTTCAAAAAGAACGTGTATAATTTAATATGATCAATTATTATTAAATAATTGTAAACTACAGAAAAACAAGCAATGTGCTGTATATTGTCAACAATTATTACTTATTATTAAAAATATTATTGTGTATTAAAAACAAAATGTATGGCTTATCTTTTCTTAATTATTATTACCATTCTCATAAAAATTAATTGGAAGACTATAATATTATTTTACTTTATTCGTTTTTCTAGCGCGGTTGGATGGACAGTTGATTATTCAAGTACAAAATCTTTCATTAGGGTAATGAGGAAGGTGCATAACATAAAATACTAGTCAGATCATCATAAAAACTGAAAACTCTATGTAAATGATTGTTTATATAATAAAAGTCGTTGTTGAGAGTTTTTCAGGCTTTTACGAAACAGTACTTGTTTGTGACTAGAGGAAATTACATTGCATAAAAAATAGTGCGCTTTTT
Source organism: Willowsia nigromaculata (assembly GCA_034700605.1). Classification (NCBI taxonomy): domain Eukaryota; kingdom Metazoa; phylum Arthropoda; class Collembola; order Entomobryomorpha; family Entomobryidae; genus Willowsia; species Willowsia nigromaculata. The sequence goes on from JAQIXX010004209.1 coordinate 4,617, forward strand.
TTGAACAACATTTTGAGGATAATTGTTTACTAATCAGGTCACTGTTAGTTAATCTGTTTAGCCTTGAACTCGTACGTGAACAATGAGTGAGCCCCGCTCCCCTTGGGACTCTGGTCTTTGTAAGCCTTGGCCTTTCAGTTCGATCATTCTACCTGTCCACGTGCCAGGCGGGATCTAACAAAAGATTTCAGAATTTTTCCATTTGAAACTTTTCATGGCAGTTGTGTAATAGGTTGATATGATTATTATTGATAAAAACGAGCATACATACATGTACATCCATTTCAGCATCGAGAGTTTTAATTTTCTTGACTACACCGACAATCGCTTCTTGAGAAGTTATCACTGTTTCGGTGTGAACGTCAATTCCTGACTTGGAAAAGTTTTCAGATTTTTTAATTAAAACCCGGATTTTTGCTGTGCCTCCACCAGCAACTTTCACTTCCAGTCTTTCCTGATGCTCCACACCTGTTTTGGAAAGTTTTAAAATACGTCTGTTAATTTGCATTTCAAACTTTTAACATAATTTTTTTTTTACTAATGTGAAGCAAACATGAGAAAAACTCTTACCAGGAGGTATCGTAATTTTCACAGGCTTTTTAGATACGGAATTTCCACTTCCTCTACATTCCAAACAAACCTTTGAGCTAAAAACGTGGCCAGATCCAAAGCAAACAAAACAAGGACCGGCAATGTTTTTGCTACCTAAAATAAATAAATAAAATAAACCCAATGTCAGTTGTTAGATAACCGAATACAGACAAAATAAATGAAGGTTATTATTACTATTGGGAAGATTTCCGGTTCCGTGGCAAGCTGAGCATTGTTCTTTCCCATATGGTTTTCTTCCCTGACCCCCGCAGCCTTTACAGGGTTCGGAAACCTTGTACATAATCTCTTTTTCAGTGCCTTTTGTAGCTTCTTCAAGCGTTAGAACAACCTGTTATCAACAAAAAATAATTAATTATTCAGATAATGTTTACATTAATATAATTTTGCCATTAACGCTTTTGTCAAATGATCTTTTCATACATCACCAGCTAAGTTTTCTGATTCCTTTGCATACTGGGGGATATCCTTCATCATCGAAGAGAACGCCTTATTCATCATCCCAAACAGATCAAAAGTTTTGTGGAAATGTCTCGTTCCCGTTCGAGTCTCCCTTCCATCATCATAAGTAAACTCATAACGCCATTGATACTCATGGGCTCGGTTGCTGTATGGATTGTCTTGAGAAGAAGAGTATCTGACATTCCTGGTGGCACCTGCTCGCGGTCCAGGTCTGGTGAATGGGTGATCATGGTATTTACCGAAGCCTCCTGATTGCTGATGATCATATTGCTTCCGTTTTGCTTCGTCGCCTAAAATCTGTTTAAAAAACAAACATTACTTCCAGTTCCTCATATTTTTAAATAATTAAATCAATGCATTACTATTTAGGGATGAGAGTATAATTTACCTCATACGCCTCCTGAATGTCCTGAAACTTTAATTGTGCATGTTCTTTGTTCTTATTACTGCTCACATCAGGATGATACTTTTTCGCCAAGGCATAATACGCTTTCTTGATATCCTCCTGCTTCGCACTTTTCTGGACTCCCAAAATTGCGTAATAATCTTTCGGAGAACCTGTATACGAATGTACTAGTCGGCTCCTACAGGACGCTGTCAAATTTCCTGTTAAAAACAAACAATATTCCAAATTCTAACCTCAATTCTTCCTTCAATCACAAACAGAACATTTAATTAGATCATTTATTAGGTATGACGCTTACTCACTTAATGGAATTCCAGATAACACTCTATCGCCATGATTTACTAAGCACAGTGTGGGCAACGAGTAAGAGCGTTTCACTAATTTAGCAAAACGATTGATGGACATCATTCACCAAGAACGGTTTAATATGCAACTAGACAATTTCTTTCAATCACAATTTAATTTTCCGCTGTCCTCACACTAAGTGACGCCTCTGACACCTCAAAATTTGACGCCAAATCCCTCCCAGATTACATTATTATTTCATCTTTCCAGGTCCCCAAGTAAATTAGAAACAACCACTCATTTCATCAAATATTTCTGTACCAACCAACCGCACTCCGCTACCAAAAATCTAATCAACTTTCAGTCAATTTGACTTTCCTAACACGTGCACTTTTTAAATGTGCATTTAAATCAAAAGGAATCACGAATCAAAACAAAATTTAAATTAATCTTTCTGAAAATCATCCACCGGGATACAAGTTTCATCCAGAAATTTAACACACTAAATACTCAACTAGAAAGACGCAGCAGCTGCAGAGCTCATTATTATGTAATCACTGTTTTTGTCAATAATTAATTAGCCGAGTTAAGTACGTGCGTAGAAGCACATTTTTATCACAGAAACTTCACTTTTGAGCGTGAAACCAGGCACGAGAGCGTCCTTTCTTTCTTCTCGTTTACCAAATTGCATTCGCTCCATCTCCATCCACAAAAACATAATCTCAGCTGCTCGACTCGCTAAGCTGGACTGCGTTGAAAAGACAAGAAAAGACACTTGCCACTTGAGTAGGAAAATCTGTGCGTGGGAGGATAACGCGGTGAATCTTTGTCATGTTGGTCGCCTCTCTATTTACGCTCTCTTCGTCGTACGATGTTGTTTGATATGCAACATTTGACATGATAAGCGCATCAGATTGATAACATGATGGTGATAAGCCTACTTTTACGAATGGAGATATAATTTGTTACGAGGACACATGACATGGATGAATGAACGAATGATTATGCTTCTTTTTGGAATTCCATGTCCATCCCAACCATATTTTTAATCAAAGTTAAATTAGTAGGTCATCTTTGTTCAGTGCTTAGAATAGATGACAATTAGTTAAACAGGAAGAGAAACGGACAGCTAAAAAACTGTCTGATGATTGATGATAAAAGACAAAGTCTCACAATGCCCATGTCTGTAAACTTGCAAGTCTTCTGTTTCTGCTGAGTTTGCAGTCTTGTATTTCTTCATGTGAAATGGCTCCGGGGTAAATAGTATGGGTCAAGCCAGGTCATGCTTTTGGTCAAATGCTTATCACAATAGATAGTGACAAAGACAGTTAAAATAGTGAAGAAAAGATAAGGAGGATGAACGTCTTTTTTCTGGAATCTCTTCTGTCTCGTTCTGGATTTCGCTTGTTTATTATTCCTCCCTAATTTTTATCATTGCTGCCCTTATATGTTTTATTTATGCATACAAAACATGCTATAAATTATGCTTATCGTAAATCTTGCATTGCGTAATTAACAAAACTTTCATATACAAAATGGATATGTGTGTACAGCAATAAATAGTTCTTTGATCTTATCCCGTCTTCATATCGATTAGTGCGCTCACCACCACGTTTTATTTTTTCAATCGATTTTTTCGCATTTCATTTCATATCACATTTCAATTCATTATTTTCTTATAATTACTCGTCAAACAATCGATTATCACAAAAAACTTATAAAAATTCGTTTATATCTCTTGGCTGTACATTTTTTATCAATCGTTTACACATTAAAAATATTACGGATTCATATGTACTGCGTATTGTTCACAAAAATGTTTCATACAAAAAATGCCAGACAATTTATACTTTATCGTCTTGTCATAATCTTAAAATTAAAAATTAATAGATGTACAGTCATTAGTCACAGAAAAAATCATTATTTTGTACATATCACAAAAAATTTCTTGAGCATAAATTTGTTTTGACTTTTTGTCTGTTTTAGAAATAAATTATAATATCACAAAAACTTGAAAAGATCAAAGCTGTCAAAAATTCAACCCCATAATTATCGGCACATTAGCATTTGAGTGCGTACGTCTTCTTCTTAAGCTTTGATATTCCTCACCGGACTGGCAGTGCAGATCACTGCAGGAATCACCGTGCGAATGTTCCTGCTCACAAATCGCTGCATAAAAGTGTCCGTGCAGAGTTCAATCGCAAAGTTTCCCATGGATTTGCCCGGATTAGAGGCGTCAAAGACGTTTGCTGACATATCTCTCTTGGAGTAGACGTTGTATTGGTAGAAAATAAACTCAACTGCGATTTCCAATGCGGCTTTTGCCTTGTCTACAGGTGGAATGGGGAAGAGTCGGTGATCCAACAATGAATTGTGGAGGATTCCCATGCAGAGGTCCCGTACAACTCTGTCAACAGATTGTTACAAAAAAGTTAATATTATTTCATTTCATAGAACTTGTCATGTCTCGTGTAAATTTTTTGAAATGGCCAATTATCGAATTTTGTTTCTACTCACTTTCTCAAGTCAAGCGTGGGAAACTCCAGAGATCCGCTGAACAAAACCATATTAGCAAATAGAGGGGCCAAAGGTGGGTAAACGTCGAACCTGTCACAAGAAAATGGAGATGGTGATAAGTACTATACATACCTATACATACATACAAATGATTCAACCAAAATGTACATTCTTTTAACTAGTCATTAATTATTTTCTTACTTTAGTTTTGTCAAAATGTCTCTCTCCATCCATTCGATCTCAGCTTTCTTGTAAAACTGGCAAGAGAGTCGGCGAAGGCGTGTGATTTCGACTGCGTCCGGCTCCTCCTAAAAACGAAGGAAGATTTGTGTATGTTTGTAAAGTGACTGGTTATTTGACGTGATAATATCTTTCGGGAAATGTGAGAGGAAGATATATGAAAACCAATAATTTGTTTCTTAATGATTGTAGGTGTATGGCTTTCCACCTTTTTTGTTAATGATGACAAGAAAGACAAACAACGTAAATTAATCTCTCAAGAAAATAATCTTACCAGCTTGCCAGCAATATGCAAAGCAGCGATTCCCAAAAGACCCCAAGCCGGACTGGAGAGCTTGTTGCCTTTGATGGTCAAGTATGCATCCATAAAGTAAACCGCCATATGAACAGTCTCTAGTGAGTAGCCCAAATGTCTACTAGTCGATATCAACCATGACGCCAATTCATTCCTCTTTTTCACATCCTTCGGATCCGACAAAGTCCTTCCCATCCATTTTGCATACTTTTTCTGCTTGGTCAGCTCGCTTCCGAAGATATCCTTCATGTAAGGCACCTGAGCTACAGAGATCGTATTCCTCCCACGAGCTCCCGAACGGATCAAAGTCATCGCCTGACAAACCTTATCCACCGCATTCCCCGGCTCATATTCTTGAAGACCTTCAAGGAAGTCGTGTCGGATTTGCTCGAGGATAGAAGAGCAGGCTCTAATCTGGACGTAAAATTCTCTGTAGATCTTATACCTGGTCCAGTCGCAAGGTTCCTTTGAGGTATTCGACTCAAACTGTTTGAAATTGCGAATCCAACTCCAAGATGCGCTGTAGTTGGGACCTTGGTGTTGTTGGTAAATGACGGTGGAAAATGTCTCAATCGTTTTACGGATCTTGTCACTAATCTGCGCAATCATGGGAGCCAAGTTGCGGGTACGGATTTGGGATACAGGCTCCTCTTCCTTAACTTCATTTATCGTTGCTGCTGAATTCTTTTCCACCATGTCGGTGATGCTGAAGTTGGTTGTAGTAACCATCTTTTCACGTACACTCTGGGATCTGGCAATTTTATGGGGGTAAATGAGACCTGGAATCCGACTGCGAGCAGCGTTGATATCTCGGTTGAAGTCCATTATACACTTCACTTTATCCGCAAGCTTTGAATAAGGGGTGGCGTTTGGAATGCAATTTTTCATTTTAGATTTGGAGTCCATTTTGTGAAAGGATCACTAGTCACTTTCTAGATTCGAGAAGTTCCCACAAGAAAAGAATTTTAAAAATTATTGGAAACTGAAAATAATTGTCAAGCTTGTGTAAAAATGGGGTCTAGGTGGGATCCTTGCACCACCGTCCGGGCTGTTGGATATCGAGAGAGATAATGAACTTGAAAGCTGACAAAACTATGATGCTACCAAAAAAGTGTCCATTTCTTTAATTTCTTTTTGAGAGTGGATGCCCTAAAAAATGAAATTTGCATAGCATTTGAATGCCCCATTTCGCCTGAGTCTGGATATATGCAAATATTAGTTTGCTAATTCATATAAATCATTTGTCATTTCACATTGTTTCAGTTGGCCCCTTCCAACAACCAAAATTCTGTTATGAGTTCTTAAATTGTTGCAGTTCATTCACTTCTCCGTGTACCTTCTAAAATGTGTAGAGTAAAGCACAAATGAAAATTTGCATAGTGCTGTAGATTTCAATCCAGCAACAATAGAAAAAATGGAACTGCAACGGGAAAGAAAAAAAAGTGAAGTGTTCAGAGGACATCCTCGTGTGCACATGAAAAGTTTTTGGTGAGTAAAAAACTTTCTTGTTCTCTGGTATTAACAACGTAGGCGTTTAAAAAGTCAACCTGAAATGTTGACTCAGATATCTTTCTGATTTTTTTGGCATTCGAAATTGTCCTGCGTTTTTGAATGTATGCATCTCTACCTATGTAAATATGTGGTTGTGATGAGAAATGGTAATTTCAAATGATGATGAGGATTAAAGATCAAGAATTTTTGGTGACTTGGCTTGTGTATGTTTATGGCATTGCAGAATGTGTGTACCTCGAATCTTAGAAGAAAAATTTAGAACACAGGTATGGTAGTGTGGATTATGGATAATAAAAATTATTCCTTTGTTGCTTCTTCTTCATCTTCTCCTCCTTTAACAATATGGCAAGGGGGATGATAATATGGGAGAATGCAGCAAATTATCATTATTATGCTTTTGCACACACTCTCGTTTTGTTAACGATAATTTGAATGATAAAAAAGGGAAGGGTTGGAGGTATTAAAAGGAATGAAATGAAACGGATCGTATTATTATTGCATGCACACAAGGAGTATGGTTAAATGGTGATATGGTTAAATACATGATTATTATGATGATGCCTAAAAGAGAAGAGATCAACCATATCCATCCATTGTTTCCATTGCGTAACTAGAAAACTATATATTTTGTCAGAGGAGAGAGGTACGTGTGTATGCCGACGAGATCTTGTTGTCGTCCTTTTTCGAATCGAGGCGAAAGAGTTAACTTGTGTGACTGCTGCGTGTGCAATGCAACTAGTTTAGATGGTCAGTCAGTCAGAAGTTGGCTGGTGATGTTGGCGGAGGTAAAGAAGAACAAGTGCAGAGAGAGATCATTTTTAAAAGGAAGGGTTGTCAGCTTAAAGGGAGAAAGCAGCCGTCTTCGTTCTCTCTTCTCTCGTGTATGGTATCTTCACCTGTGACATCTTCATTCCGAATCCCCCTGTCAATCCCAAACTAGTCACTGGACAGGCACACAAAAGTGTTTAGCTCTGGAGGAATGTCACTGGTGACCAAGTAGGGTGTGGAGATTCCAGTGGGGGAACCCACACTCGACGCTCATTGTCACAGGTGTCATGTAAAAAAAATAGTTGATGTGTGGTGAAGTTTATATGTGCATGCCTTCAAGTTACGCTTTAATACGACAACTGCCAGTATCACTGTGTTATAATATGAATTATTAATTTAACAAAACAAATGGTTTATTATTTGCGTATAGTCTGATTGAAATTGCCAGCAAAAATGAGGGCGTATCGGAGCTGTAGGTTTTATTTTCAAATTTTAGTGTTCATAGTGCCCCTAGTTTACGTCTCTGCCTTTTCCCAAGACAAAGGTACGTTGCTCCAATCATCATGACTTCATGAAGCTTCTTTTTCAATATTCGTTTTCTTCCAAGCCAAATTTTAGGTCCTTTGAAATTCCTGCAAGTAAAGTTTAAAGAAAACCAAATATCTTTCGTATGTGTAGATCTGTCAAAGTCACTGCAAAAGGCGATTGAGGATGATCGATTTGTGATTGTGTTTGAGAACCTGTCTCCACGCAGGAGAAATCGTGCTGGTGCGAACGTTGACATTCTTCTCACTATCGAGTTCCCCCATTCCAAACAACAGGTGGGATTTGCTCTGGATCGTAAAAATCATCTAGGTATGCCCAAAACACTTAATGTTCTTGAATTTGTCATGCATCATAACTTTTCATGAAAATGAAGCAACACTCAGCTTACATGATATACTTTAGCATTTTTTTGAACTTTTGTGGACCGGCAGACAATTTCCATTTTCGAACACAGCCAGACAGCATGTTTCATGTTTAATTTCACGTTTCAGGATAGTATATTGCTCGTGTGAATGAACACGAGAAAGATTTGTGTATTGTCACTTTGTCACTTCTTTTCGTAACTTTTTTTCCTTTTACGATACACCATCTCAAGAGATGCGCTATGCGCTTTTCTCATCTTCCTTCTTGATTGTTGTGATGATGATGAGAACAAGCTGTTGATGAAGTTGATGACTGCAGGTTTCATTGAGAAATTCAGATCAGGGCATTATTTTTAATGTATTTTGCATGCTTGGATTGGGCGTTAGTAATAAAGTGGTCGCAAAGTAGACAGAGAAGAAGGGTTAGACTTGAGGAGAGAGATGGTTTGTTGTGTTTGCCTTATCATATCTCTCGCGTTGTTGGCCACAGCGGGGGCTGTTGGCATCAACGCAATTTATTAGAGTCTCTCGCACACACTCCATTCCTTTTATGGCACGCGAGCTATCTTACAAATGACACTACACCTTTTAGCCTCATCTCATTCTATTTGTAAATGTATTTCTCATATCAAACCATTTTTGGTGATGAGCCAGACACTGAATGGATAAAATGTATGGTAATTTGATTGCATTTTATTTATGCATGCACATCTTTTAATTTTTCACGGTGGGATATATGCAGTGGTAATTGAGACGATCGAAAATCAAGAAAAGAAAACTCAAAACATCCCCTCCAACTTTCTCAACGAGTCCAGCAATCATGAGAACTTTGTGGTGGAAGTGACCCAGCCCTGGACAGGAACTGCGAAGCTTGCCTTGTTCCTTGACTGCCACCCACTTGGACTTGTTACCCTGAGCAAGAGTCCGCGTGACATGCTACATAGGATCAAGCCTCCACTTGTTCGAGCTGTAAGAAAAATGTTAATTCCTCCAGACAATTTTTTTAAATGCTCAAAATGTCAATTCCTCCAGCGAACTAATGTTGTTAGATTTATGACAAATCAAGATGAAGTATTTGTACAAAGCTAATAGAGCACATTTACTGTTCCAACTTGGTCTCAGAATGAATCTCATTTTGTGTATCATGTTGAATAACAAGATTTTGTACCCTACCCGACCCCTTAATACATTTTTTCATCTTGGACTTCATTAGTCATTAGATTGTAGTTTTAAAATGTTTTGAATGATTGTTACATGTATAGAGTCGAGATCGAAGGGTAAAGGTCACAGTACATCCTTCACTGGACGCAAGGGAGGCGTTGGACGACCTTAGATGTCCGTCACGAGCTGAGCAAGCCATTCAACCGGCAACCAATGAAGTGATTACTTACAGGAGAGGTATGCGTTTTACACGACATGTGCCTTCCCAGCAAGTTTATTTGTTCTTTTCAGGCTCAAGTTACATATTAAACATTGCGGAATGCGATTGAAAGATTATTTCCGTTTCCGGTATAAAGTTAGCTATGTAGCCAAAATAGAATTGCATATAGGCTTGCACAAAATCACAGTTCTCAGTTCACCCCAATTTGAAATCAAGATTTTATCATCCTGGACAAAAAGTTCGTGGTATATGTTCCAGCATATAATTATTCTTTGCATGCCAATTTACGCCTTATTGATGATTTAACCGACTTATTATATGAGTTTGCGTAAACGAATAAGAAATATCTCTGCTCTTCTAACGACTGGCTAATCATTACTTACGTTAGTGCATCTCATTTTTTAAATGCAGCCTGGCCGCCTTTCTAATCGAAAGATCGTAAATTGATGATTTTTTCAGGAATACGTTAACCTATATTTTTCAAAGTTTTACATTCCATTATTACATGTATTTTTGATGATGATGTTGATTGTTATGATTGTTGAAGTTGGGTCTGTGACAACTTGTTCTCCACAAGTCATTCCTTGCCCTTTAGTTCAACCAAGCCCTAGGGCTATTAACCGAGGTGAGGTGAGATCACTCATGTCTCAGCATTTTGTTGCTTTTTCCAGAACCTTTTTTTCAATATATTGTTTAAACTTTCATTTTTTGATCCTATTAATAAAATCGTGTAAAAAAAGTAACATCTAAACGTGCATGCAATTGTTAAAAATAATGATTGACTCCGCCCGCTTTGCATGTTGTAAATAATTAATTAATGTCTACTAATAACAAGCGTTAATTAAGTAGTTTATCTTTCTCAGTCTTTCATTAACCCAGCAAGATTAATCCTTACGTTGATTCAAAATCTGCTAAAGGTATACCCATGTATTTATTTCATGCAACTTTACATCACAGAATCTGTACATGTCTATTTAGTTTAATAGATTGATTGTTTGAAATGTAAAGTACTCATGGCTGATTTGTAGATATTGTATGTATGTACATATACGTCTAAAGTCTAAATATATCATTTTCTCTAGCTATTAGGTACATTCCCTAAAAAATACGTTCGGAATGTTTTAGTAAGTCATTTTTTTGTATAAAAAGTTGTACATGTGTGTGTAGATGTGTACATATTATTTTTGTGGGGGCTTTTAATATTCAAGCTTCTTTAAAGTACAATTTTTGATTGGATCAATGATTGGTCATATTACGTTTTAAATGTGATGTGGTCGCTGGTGATGTACCCACTGATTTCCTCATCTTTTGAATGGCCACATACCTCTTTGGCAGTACCTTTTTGAATCTAAAATTATATATATTTTTTATGATGCTCTCGCATGGTTCTTCAAGGTGACATCCCCATCTTATCTCCGGACTTTGACGAAAGAGGTAAGAAGACATAAAGTTACAGAGACGTCAATACATTAACAATAAAATATAAGAACGGTTTCAACTCTTAAACTGTTCCACCCACGCAAATGAAAAAAATGTATCATCTATCTACCTACTCTTTTCTCTTTGCAGACTCACTTCTCATTAAAACCCTTCAAGAGTTAATCCAACAATGCAAATCACTCCAACTGGAAGTTGCAGGCCAGGTACGCAAAGCTGTTGTCTTTTTGAGTCATCTTTTTTCTATCTCATCGTTTCATCTCTTCTACTTTCTAAAAGACTTGCCAAAATCACTACATTTTCGTCTTATAGCCAGTTAGCCAGCAGACTTGTTGTGCTATTGAACTAATAATTCGATTAAAAGAATTGCGTAGGAGTTGGGATGATGTTGATTATCCTCACGATCGTATCATTATCGCAGCCATTAAAAACAAAAACAAGTCTCTCGCAAAAAAAAGTCTTTAAAAGTCAATTGTTGAAGATGCTTATCTCCCAGTTTAAAAACTCTTTTGTTTTTAAAGCTTCATGTATTTCTCTTTTAATGTCACGTATCATTGTCTTTTTTTGAATGTATAGCGTGAAGAGACAAGGCAGTTAAGGACCTCTTTGGATGAATGTGAAATGTGCAAGCCAGGTGAGTCCATATTAAAAAATGCTTGAAAAAAATCAATAAAAATGTCAGCGGTGCATTTTTGCCGGTTTCACTCCATTTGTACCGGCGCGTCACTGCCTTAATATGGAATTATGAACTCTTTATCGTTTTTTGATTTCAATTCTAATAATAATTTATTGCCCGTGTTTTATGCATCGAAAAGTTACAGAGCCACCACGCACAGGCTGTCGTGCCATTCCCCCTCCGTGCTTCCAAGGAGTCCAATGCTCTGAGAATGCGGATGGCACGGTGCGCTGTGGACCTTGCCCCAGAGGCTATGTGGGCGATGGACGCACTTGTAAGCCAGGGATCTCCTGCAGAGAACGACCTTGCTTCCAAGGCGTTCAATGCTATGACACGTTGGATGGCTTCCAATGTGGACCATGTCCACCTGGTTATGTCGGAGATGGAAGGAGTTGCGAGAGGAGAAGAGGCTGCGAGAGTGGACCTTGCTTCTCAGGTTAGAAACTCGCATAATTGATTGATGAAAGATGAATGATGAGGAGAACATGGAGATATAGATGGAGAAAGAGTTGATGAAATCCATGACATGATTTTGTGTTTAAAACATTACAGTATTAAATATACCAAAAGATAACTAATCATATTGATAAGATGACTGTTTGTAATACTCATTTTTTTACATTTCAATAAATTGGTTAACATTTTTTTCCGGTTTACTAAATTAGAGAGCTTAATTGATTTCCTGATTTCATTTTTATGGGGTATTGTGAAACAATTGGTGACAACTGCTTTTTTGGTCCATCCTCTTTTCCCATTCGTTTTCTTCCAGGTGTCCAGTGCATTGACACGGAAGATCCGCCCTACTACCGTTGTGGATCATGTGTCACTGGTCTCACCGGAAATGGAACGCAC
>JAQIXX010004210.1:0-16961 GCA_034700605.1 Willowsia nigromaculata
ATGCTGATCAATTCCTGGAATGCATGGATGCACTTGACGGGAGTTTTACATGCCAGTGTCGTAATCAAATGAATGAACGTTATGATCCAGAAAGGAAGGAGTGTGTAAGCATGGTTGGAAGAAGGTGTAGGGCTTTGGGTAACTACCCAAAGTGTGATAAGGGTTCCGAAGTACTAATCTATACTATAATGTAGAGTTAAGTTAATCACTGACGTCTAAAACACATGAATAAATAAAGTTGTTTTCCACTTTAGTGTGTCAACGGGATCTGTCAGTGTTCTGCTGGAACCACTCTTACGCCAATGGAGACGTGTGCCAAGGACTATGACGAAAAGTGTGAGCCTGGACAATGTAATGCGTGGAAAGGACTTATGTGCCATGGCAAATCTAGGACTTGCATGTGCCTGGACTCGTATTTGAGGTATGATCAGAAGAAGAGGGCTTGTGTTGCTTCAAAAGGAAGTATGTGCGGGTCAGTGAAAAGTGCTTCCAACTGGGGCAATAACTTTATGTCGGAAATGGCTTATGTAGATTGTGAAGCAGACACTATTTGTCAGCAGAGAGAAGTCGGTGGTAAAAAGATGAGCAGTATGTGTATGTAAATTTTTAGAATTAGATAAAATTCAAATGTTTATAATTTTTTAATTAAAACAGTTGGAAAAAACAATCAATAAAATATTTATTCTCATTAGTTAAGTAATTTGTCTCCTCTCGTCTATTATCAAACATTTTATCAAGATTTCAAGAAATACTCTGAAATTTAGGGATTCCATCAAATATAATCTGACTATGTTCTGTATATTGGAGCAGCTCAATCATTCCTGGAACGCTTGGTGTCAGAGTCATTATTGTCGTCATCGTTGGAATCATCTGCCCCGCGTTTCACTCCCCCCTTTTCCTGCTCCCCGGAAGGGCTGATATGCAAATCCGCATTGTTTGATGTCGACCCTGTAGAGGATGCATTGTCACCACCGCCACCGTTAGCTCTGGACTTATAAGTAATGCGTATTCTCTCTTTCGTGTTATTTGTAGTGGAAGGGGTTCCATCACTTCCATTTCCATCATCCTCCAGCAATGCCAAACAAGGAGGAGCATCAGCCGCAGTGCAGCTGTCTTTCTTGGTAATACCAATATCTCGTACGGTCACAACATTATTGGTAAAAAGTTGGGTGCCTGTTCCTTTTCCTGCAATTTTATTCAGTTCCCCCTCAACGCGGACGCAAACATCAGAACCCTCCACTCGAATCACATTGTTTTCTCCCTTTATGGTGACGCGATGACCTTGACCGTCAATTTCAATCGCGCTGTTGTTTACTTCCACAGTACATTCCAGTGAAACCACTCCGAGAATTCTTATCTATTTATGTAAACTCATCATTCAGGCATTGCAATTATTCAGACGCATACCAAATTGAAATACTACTCGTGTTTCTTACAGTTTGGGGCTCATTGCGTTCATAATGAGCATTAATTTTTATGAGCTCTCCACCTTGAGTATGCAGTTGAATATCCCAGGTATTAGAACCAGATGAGAAAATGTTACCCATTTTTAAATGCGCAGGGTGTAGAGTAGAGCTGAGTTGAGGATTAGCTTTGAAAACGATTATGTCAAGAAACAAGGTAAGATTTTTGCAGAATGGTTTCCAGTAAAAAGAGCAAAACTGAAAAATGCAAATGACACTGACTCATCGTCAAATTTTTTGTCATAGGTATGTTAGTATCAATGGAAATTACAAATATTGGATGGAAATGGAGACTCAATGACCGTGCCGGTTCCAAGAACTCATCATGCATTTAGGGTTTGATGGTTCATTTCATTGCAGTTCTAGTATACATTGAAAATCATAATCATACGCAATCATTTTAAAACAACTGTTTATACTAGACCTCGCAATAAAGTACTATAGGAATGTATACCTACTTCCCTTTTCATCGTTAGAGCTAGAACTGTTATTGCTGATAATAAAAAACAGGATCTTTGGCTCTTGACAATGAATCAAACAAGGCAAAGTGGCTCAAAAGAAATGAAAGTTGTTGCGGTAGCTGATTACACTCTTTAATTGTAGCATCAATGAATATGATTGCTAGATGACTTGAGTTGCTGCATACATACTGCTCACTCAAAGCTCCTATAACTCTGTGTATCAACTGCAGTGGTAAGCCTTCTTCTCAATTTCTTTTGCTCTGATTGATTAGAGATTATGAGATGCACCGAATGTTTATAATGTGACAAATTATTTGAATGAAAGTTGCTCACTTTGTACTTTATCTAATCAAAATGGGTGCACAAAGCGCATTAAAAACCCTAGCATGCTCACAAAAATTAAAGCAAATAATGTAGTGAATGGTGCGGTGAATAAGTGTTAATTGTCATCGCATTCACATGCAGAAGACAAACATCTCATCTTTGTTCAACTGCTGTCGGAATAACAAACTGAATTATTTTTTATTTTTTATTAGGTTGTAAGCTTGTGAAACAAATTGCATTGCATAACTTTAAAAAGCGACATAATGTCCCCATACCGCGTTCAGCTCATAATGAGGAAAAGGTAAACCCCTCATGAAAATGTGATTCAATCTTTTTGATGATCCAACTAAACAGAAGACGAACCGTGATGCAATGTTCATCACTTATCAATCAAACACCTCTGAATTAAGAAAAGTGTGTTGTTATATATAAGCTTATATCAGTGTGCTCTTATGCACCATTACTTTCGCTTTTCAGGGGGTAGCGGATTTGGATGTTAATGCAGCTCATGGCATTGTTTAAATCTTTTGAGAATTTGCGATCCTGTTTTGAAACCAGAAATGCGTGCGCATAATTATTATATTGCATGCAAACGCACCGCTCGCCTCTAACATTTGTAACGGTTTTATTGACAGTTAGATCATAAAACAACTTGCTAAGACTTACAATAACGCAATTGTTATGCATTTTTTTAAACAAAGCTAAAACGTAGAAGATGAAAAATAGCGAACTGTATCATTTTGGGAAGTTGTCAACTTGACTAGTTAACGTATTCAAATAAATAGTGATCAATTTTCTCACGACGTTTAAAAATATAGATTCTTCACCATAGGCATTCCTCTTTTCACCTTAATAAATATTTAATGAATATATGCATATTCAATTTATTGGAATAAAAAACTCGAGCATTTTTTATTTATTTTCAAGTCACGATGATGATGACAATCAACTCAAGGGTCAAGAAATGGCATCTCGCTCGTGCACTATGCATCATTCTTTTACCATGCTAGGGTTGCACCCTTGCACATTCGACCACCAGCAATATCATCATCTCATCGCCGTCCGTCACTGTCATTATTGCATCATTTCCTTTTCCTTCATTCGTCTTCTTCTCGTTGCTAATAAACTGTTATATAATATTGCGCCTTCATTGTCGTGGTTCTCTCTTGGTGGAGCGTCCAATTATTTTGGTAATGAATGGAATATGAAGTACATGCTGCATTTTTTCATGCACTTGTTTGATGTATACCTACATGCATACAAGTTATAAAAATTAAGTTCTTAGGTTGATTGAAGGAAATGTTTTCAAATTAACAAACAGTCCAAACATATCGTGCAAAATGCACTGGTAGAGACATATGTCGTATGTCATTTAATTTTTGGCAGTCATTTTAGGAGCTTTTTGATGTTTATTATGTAGGCTGTCTTGTAAAGGTGCAAATAGTATATAGCATTTAATAAATACAAGTAAGTCCCCATTGTTGCCCGTTACTGTTGTCCTAATGTATGATATAATAATTGTGTTATATGGTTATTATTGTATAATCGTAATTACAGTAACATGCTATGATGTGATAAAGTGATAATCATAAGGGGCCTGCATATCAGATCTTGCCGTGAATCTATTGTAAATATGAACTACTTGTGTCATTTTTTTGTATTTCGGCAAGGGATCCAAAATATAACTCATTCCTGTAGCTGTTTATGCGAGAAGAGACCGTTGGACAATATATATACTTGGTAGTTTAATAGATGAATCGAAAGTGGTGCATTAGTCTATTGTACATTTTTGCTTTTCATTCTGAATTTTTGGTTAGAAAGTGAGAGTGAGTCCGACAACAAGACTCGCAAAAGCAACAAAGGTTCTGAACGTGTGTATAAATTTTTTATTCTTTCAAAAGAAGCTCAATGTGCATTTTAAGCATATAAACTATCAACTGCAACTGGAAACCGGAGCAGTAATGGTAAGATAAATATTGTCAAATTACCTTACTATCTTGTTGTGTAATTCAAAATTTAAATTATCTCATTATGTCAGAGGAAACACCTAAATGCAAGGGAAGCATCATCATTTAATAAGCCTTGACCAACATTTTCTGGTTTATGTAATGATATTTTGTGCATTTTTAGAATTCCAAATTAGCGATTACACTTTTCACTCTTACTACGCTTGCTGCTGTCACCCTTGCCATTAAGTCGTATGGAGAACCTTGTGTAAAACGTAAAGATTGCGATGCATCAAGTGGACTAACGTGTTTGAAAAATATTTGTCAGTGTGCCCGACCCGATTCCACTGTATACTCTGAATCTGTGAAGGCCTGTCTGATTAGAATAGGACGGAGATGTGATGAACATCCTGGGAAAAATGGAGGAGGAAATGACACGGAGTCAAACGGAGCTGATATCCAAGAATCTTTATGTATTGAAAATGGTGACTGTAAGAAATTAAGATCCCGCCACTGGTGCCAGTGTAAAGACGGTTATGCTGCAAACGCTGACGGAACCGAATGTAGAGCAATGTCAAAATATGGTAAATCGCTATCATCATCGGTTTCATTTGTAATCTTATGCTCTCTCTGAAACGTGTAATTGTACTTGATCTATTTCAAGGAGAATTTTGTGTCGAAGATGATGACCAATGCGATAAATCGACGGGTACAGTATGTGTTGATGGCAACTGTCAATGCCCCTTTTCCGATCAATATTTTGATCCTCATGAAGGAGCCTGTAAGAGCTTTGCAGGGGGTAATTGTTCGATTCCTGGGACTAAAAATGTATGTGTACCAAATGCGGATTGCTCTACAGCCCAGGTTAGAATGGGATATACAACAGAAAAGGGAATCAAAAAGATTCACCAGAAGACTGTTACACAATGCTTGTGCAAAATGGGATTCTCACAAACGTCAAACGGATATTGTTTCGGAGCTTTTGAGGCCAGTTGTAGCTCGAAACAACCTTGTAATCTATATTCGTATTAGAAATAAACCCGTTTTTATGTGACTAGTCTAGTTATTTACACATGTGTATCTCCTTTCAGGTAATTCCGAAGACTTTTTAACATGTGTTGATGGCAAGGTAAGTTTTCGACTGAATAATATGTAATTATAAACCGTACGAGCCGACAGAACATAATAATTTACGTTTTAATGGCAGTGCAAATGTCGCAATCCCTTGCACGAGGTCATTAACGAAAACACGGGCCAGTGTGTTTCGTTAGTTGGAACAACGTGTCACCCTGGAAAGGGAATTTCGCCTCAGTGCGTCGACAATGCGTCATGTGAAAATGGTCACTGTCAGGTCAGTAATAATTAGTATTTGTGATACTGATAACAAATAATTAGTTGTAGTAATAAATATATTTTTGTCGTCGATATCGTATCTGGTCATTTTTCTTGAAAGTGTGCACCTGGATACACGATGACACCCACCCGAACGTGTAAATTAGGCTACAAAGAGCCTTGTCTTCCCAATCAATGCAATGGCTTTAAGTAAGGTTACGAAGCAAGGAAAATGCTATAAAATTATGCATGCATTTAAATCGTATTACTTGTGCTGAGTTTTAAAACAATTCTCTTTTATGACTTTTTCATAAAAAGTGGACTTGCTTGTGTCAAAGGGAGATGTGACTGCTTTGATTCCTACTTGTTGTACGATGTCAGTACAAAGGCGTGTGTTGCATTATCAAGTTCCTCTGATGAGTAGAATGATGATGGACGCCGCATAATAATTAGGGGTTGTTGGTCATTTGAACGTAACATGCATTCAATATTATGGTAATTTAGTGAATTTCTTTAGCACGAGTTGTTACGATTCTATTTTTATTATTTGAAGGACAACTGACTCAGCATCCTTACAGTGGCATTACATTTTCTACACATGCATGCCTATATTACTTAAGCGAGAGCGTTTACACGATCAAATAATATACATATACCTAAACATTTTTGATGGATGTCCATAAAGTAGTGATGACCGTCTTATCAAATGTGGAACCCAATTGCATTCAACTTTAGCGTGATTTGGCAGATTCAATTTTAAGTGTATGATTATTTTATTGTTTGTTTTTATGTTTCGCTCGCACTCTTAGTACTTTTCATTTTGTTTAATGAAATGAATGAAAACTTTGTTTAAAAGTACTTTTCGACGAGTGTCAAAAATTGTTTGAAATGCTTGTTATACTTATCCCGTATATTTATTTTGTAAAAATCGTGTTGTACAATAAAGAGGAAGAGAATCTGTCCATTTACTGAAACCCAAAATCATGAGTTTTTGTATGCTTCCAATGGTCATTGAACTACAAATATTCAACATACCGGGCTAAAACACTTACGTATACATATATGGATTTCATTGTAGCAGTTAACATTAAGTTTTTAGCATATGAGCAGGATTTTTACATAACGATTCATCGTAAAACATGTCAAAGTCTATTTAACAGCCACCAACCAGTATCAATTTTGTTTGATTGAACTTGACATGTGACTATCCACAAATCTGCATCTTAACTGCAAAGAATTATGCTTTGTGTGTATGTATGCAGGCTTATAACACAGTCCAGTAAGAACTTTTTAAATTGAAATCCATCACCACAAATGTCAAGTCGGTCATATAGGAGTTTGCTATAAATAATTGAACTCACAATTCAGACACTGCAACCAATGTTAAAAGCAAATCCAGGTTTATGCTTGACCAAAAAACATACATGTAGTTGAAAGAGTTGATAAGTTATGTTGTTTAAAAAGGTTTCAAAATGATTGTAACAAAGTTGTTTTAATAAAAGCAAATTTTATGTTCATAGTTGTAACAAAAAAGATTATAAGCTGTGGAGAATGATCTTATATTTATGGACAATGTACTAATGCACACTACATAATGAACGAAATTTTACATAGGGTCATCAACTGTCAAAATAATGAAGCTTTCTTAATCCACACTTGAGAAATTGTATCACTTCGTTTCAGTAGTATTCGGAAAAACAATAAATCATTCAGTGGCTTGGGTGGATATTAATGAAACACATAGTACGAGAGAATCATAGTGTACCAAACGTCTATGATAATTTAGAAATGCCGGTAAGGGTTTAGTTTTCATTACATTTATTGAGTTCGAGTAACATTTGTAGGCGAGATATTTAAAAACTATGTCATATTATTTTATATTTCCAGAGACTCTATCCAGGCCTGAAAATATGTATGTTTGCAGTTGTTTTGACTGTGAGCCTTCTTTTTCAGTGGATACCTACCGTGGAGTCGGCAGTTTCGGGGCAATATGATCAGTACTGCAAAGATGACAATGACTGCAGTAGTATGCAAGGACTGACTTGTCAGAACCAACGATGTAAATGTGCAGCTGGAGGAGAAACAGTATTTTCCATTAGCAAAAACCGCTGTGTTGGAGCCGCAGGTATGGAAATATTCGTATGAATATAGGTCACATAAAGCGTAAATGTGCATAAAGCATCCATGTACAAATTTCAGGTCGCGAGTGTCTTCGGAGTGAAAATGGAACTACTTTATGTGTCGAATCCAGTGTCTGCCGTGATTACAATTACATGTTCTTATGCGTTTGTTCTGAGGGGCATTACCAGAGCATGGATGGAAACTGTTACAAGATTGCACAGTTTGGGGAATCATGTAGGGAAGAGGATTATGCATGTGGAGATTCGGTTACAACATCAATAAGGTATATTAAAATACACTTTTTGATTATGTCAACTATAGAGAATTAAAAATATCGTTTTCATTTGTATGTTTAAGCTGTGTAGAAAGAAAATGCTCATGTCTTTTGGGAGAAAACCAATATTATGATCCACTGGAAGCTAGATGCATTTCTTATGCTGGAAGTCAGTGCTTGTTTCACTATCCAAAGCCTTGTAGTGACAACTCGTATTGTGGAGAAATCGCTGAAAATATCAACGGAGCCTCCTTTGTCGTGGGACACAGGTGCCTTTGTAAAGTTGGATACAGTTACACGAGAAATCGAAGATGCCTTGCTAGATATGGAACTCAATGCAGTGCTACCAATCCATGCAACTATGATGACAATTTAGGATGCTTGAATGGGATATGTAAGTGGATATTCTTTTCATTTCAATAAATTACTTTGATCATTCATTTTTATATCAATACCTGTGTATACATTTTAGGTCAGTGTAGAAATCCATTGACCCAAGTTTTCGATGAGGAAAGTGGACAATGCAGGATTCTTGTTGGATCAAGATGTAA
The DNA here is from genome assembly GCA_034700605.1 of Willowsia nigromaculata. Lineage (NCBI taxonomy): Eukaryota > Metazoa > Arthropoda > Collembola > Entomobryomorpha > Entomobryidae > Willowsia > Willowsia nigromaculata. Next base: position 8,473 of record JAQIXX010004210.1, read on the forward strand.
CCCAGAATCTGCAGTCAAGTGTGTTGAACATGGAGAATGTCGAGTTTCAAGGTCAGCACGGAGTGCCAAAACCAACTCAACGTCTTCCACACGACCCCCATCGTATCGTTGTGCTTGCTCTAATGGATTTAGTCAAACGCCTCTGGGAACATGCCTTGTTGACTACGAGCAGAAGTGCGAGCCCGGTTCTTGTAATCATTACAACGCACTTGCCTGTGTCAATGGAACATGCGCCTGTGTTGATTCCAGTTTGGGCTATGACCCCAGCTCCAAAGTTTGTGTTGCAATGATGGGTCAACCATGTGGCCACGTTAAAGTCTATGATAATTCCATACCAGGTAGTAATGAACCAATAGAAATTGTTGTGTTTTGTGAGGGAAATGCTGTTTGCGTAAAGAGTCCTGTCTACTCGGGAATGAGCTTTAATGGAGCACAGATGAAAAGAATTTGTAAAAGCTCATCTTCCACCTCTTCCGCTAAAAATTGAATTATACAGCCACATATTCATTTTGAAATGGCTTTATCAATGTGTAGCAGTAGATCGATATGTATGTGTACAGTGTGTAATTACTACATTGCTACATGTCAAACATATTAACCAATTAAACTGAATACAACAAACATTCATCTGTATGCATAGCTTGCATCCTTCAAATATTTCCTGGTCAGTTGAATCCATCGTTATTGGGTGGATGAAAACTACTGAGCTAGCACAATATTAGTTAACAAAGAGAAATTGGATTACCTTGTTTGTTTGGACTGTTTTTCATGTTACACCCATTTAACAATGCACGAAAACATCACATCCACAATACTCCTTGAAGTCTGTCGACAACAGGATCCAAATATGCTCCAAAACACACAACCGATCAGCATTTTTCAACGATATTGTATTTCCTATCAGCCAACACCTTTTTGAGATTTCTTTCTTTTTTCATAAAACGAAAAGGGATAAAATGATAAGTCTTCTTTTGTGAAACCCGACCTTATGATATACCTACTTAAAATCATACCATATGTATTAAATAACCCTCACGGCAGTTTATCCGATCTCATCTCAAATCTTAAGGTAAGTTTGTATGGCATTATATAGAGTGGAATGCAGAATCTAATAGAATTATCTAATAGACAACAAAGCTACCTATATCCTCCTACGAGCAAGTAGGGTCGTTGAAAAACATGAAAGAGAGCTAGACGCAGTTGGAAAATCAAGTAGTAGGAATGAAGCGTAATTTCACATTTCTTATTCATTGCTGTTTTATACACGACATTTTCGTCTTATAAAATATGAAACCCGCAATCTTTTGCTCGGAACAAAGGGACAAAATATTCCGAGTCTCTGTGGAAAGTAGATTCAAGCATATTAAGCCGGAGATGAGATTTACCGCTTCTGTAAATTGTACTTTAACTGGATTACAATTTCTCTGTTTACAAAAAGAGAGTCTTATATTTTTTGAAAGGAAAGAATTAGATCAAAAAATGGTATTAGTACACAGTAAATGGCTTATATGCACACTGGGAAATTCAAATCTTTCGGGCACATACATATATTTGAATCCGGCTCATCTTGATCTCCTAGTATATTTAATATTTCTGGAGACAGCATATACACTGTGTTTACATCAAAACGGAGGAAATGGAGAAACGCAGATTTCTCTTGGAAGTTGAGGATCAAGATTTAAGCAAGGGAAAAATAGAGAGAAGGGGAATACAATATGTTAAATGAAAATGGAATTATGTACAAGGTATAAATATAAGTATATTATTAAATAAGCGAATGAATGAACTTTTTCTGCATCCTTCTTACGTGTATTACACGCACAACCTCTGCACATTCACATACTCGTATGTTGTATATGTGCGCATAGTTATTAAGTCTCGGGAGAATATTTTTTGAATACCCCAAGCATACACATACTCATAGCCTTGTGCTTTGTCATGTGGATCAAATCAACTGCTGGAATCTTCATATTGTCAAATTTCACGGCTCAGCGGCGAATATTGTAGTAACTAGAGCTTGGAATTTATTGCTGGTGTTGGTTTAATCCCCCAACGTGAGCATTACTGCTAGAAAATGTTATATGATCAATAGAGTTTTGACAATATTCCCCAATACATGATGAAACATATGTACTCGTAAGTTTACTCATAGAAGTTTTAAAAATTGTAATGGTTTTATTTCCAAACGCACCTACCCATGTAGAGATAATAATAACAAGTTACGTTGCAAAATATCTACCTAAATTACATGCAAAAATGCCATATAGCAAGTACAGCTTGGAGAGCTGTATAAATTACACTGTACCGTTTATTTTAATAAAATGTTGCACGTTTGAAGTGGCAAGCGTGACTTATAATTAATCGGACACAATACACTTTCATATTTTCTTATATTATATATTTGGAATATTTTACCTTATGTCATTTTCTATTTCGCCATGCAAAAATTTCGAAACGGTCTTTTTCCACATAAGATGAGCGTGTAGTTGATTTGGTGGGGAATTAGAGCGGAATGCACATCATCTCTCTGTTCCAGCAGAATTCATGCAAAAAATAAGTACCTCTCTAGCGCAAACACAAAATGACATTACCAGTTATTGTGCAGCAAACACACACAGGCATACAAATTTGGAGGATGGAATCCTCTCACGTAACATCATTACCCTGATATGACAAAGTATCTGCATTTCAAACTTATGTAGAATCCCGTATTTTCAAAAAGTCATAATATTATGCCTCACATCCTATGTGTACACGGATGATGACGATTTCATGCGTGTATCTACTATACACATACATATGTGTAGCATCATCATCATCAAGCAAGTTTTAAAAACACATTTTTATATACTTGAGTGCACGCATTTCTTTGCCATTTTTTCTTTTGACGGTAAGTTGATATGCATATTTATGTATACATACAGCTTATATAGAATGGAATTTTGCAGATTTAAATCCATACGACGTGGACCCAGTTTGACTTGTCAGCCATATCAAAAGCTTACTTTAAATTTCGTCCTCGTCGTATTGCATTGCACGTTTCATGAAGGAAAACTACTTTCACTTTTGACTTTCTTTTTAAAAATTTATACAACACAGACTTATGTCGTGTTAGTTATCTGCTGTCCCTTTTCCTTTCTCGAGGAAGTACCTTTGATTTTACATGCGTGCACGGTACATGTTCCACCTTCCCCGTGCCACCATGCTCTTCAGTATAAAATCTCATTCGAAAAACGCCAACACACCGAATATGCAGTCATGCATAACGCATTATATGATCTTGTTTTGTGTACACTTTAAGATATAAGAGAATTCAGAAAACATGTATCTGTAGTTTGTACTTTGTGCACTTACACATGTAATAATGGTGTTACTCTTTTTACATCAAACAAGAATCTTTTACTCTCCTAACTTTATGTACCATACGTATCTTCAATCTTGTGAAATGATTTTTTGCAATCATTGGAGCAGATGAACATTTGCATTGCAAGCACAATACAAATTCCTTGGGTAAAAGTAAAGAAGGATTTTGGTGTGTCCATGGCCCACGCAGATTGATAGAACATGCGAATAAATTATAGTGTACCATTACAAACTATATCCCGCCTTTAAAAAATATGAGATGAAGCTGAATAACTATCCGCTTTAATCTGAATTTTGTTTGCTACTATTTTGTATTTTGCAAACAAAACATGTTGACATTTACATGCTTTATTTTCTCAGCTACTCAAAAAGGGCTGGTTTGCGACTTTCAGAATTACAAAATACATTGTGAATTTGGGATAAAAAAGACCTGACGGGTTTTTGAAAACAGACACTTCTACGAAAGGCTGTTATATATATGAAAATAAATATGGATAGATAATGAAGATGGGGTCATTCCTGGAAGCATGTATGGATGTTACAACGATATGGAACTGTACTATGGAGCAGACATTCTATTGCCACATACTATGCATGTATTCCTTTCCACGTATTCGGTTCAACGTTTTTCGTTTGGTGATGATAATATTACTCCCTTTTTCATATTCCACAATATTGTGCTTTAGGGACAAAACCTAGGTTGCTGGAAATATGATGGCTCTTATTTCTTGATCATACATCTATCAAAATCATGCAAACGATGAATTTTAGAAAATATGATGGGTTGTCCTTTTTTATCGTGGGATAATGCAGCGCAAATATCAAGAGAAAGCACATTGCACAATTTTGTACCAACTTTAGTACCAATGAGTTTACTAAAACACTGAAAAACATTCAAGTGTACAAAGTAGTAAGTTGTTTGACTTTTGTAAAATCGTGGTATGTCTTTCATTTCGTATTTTTGAAATTCAAACTTATTAGACTTTTGAATAGCACGAGAAGTATGATAATGCGCTTATTCTTTGTCACAAAAAAACACACATCTACCCCATCACCGTCCAAAATATTATTTTAGTGCAGCATCGTTCCACAACATTTTACTTTCTTCTCACAAAGCTCACATCAACTAAATCTTTGCTGATCACATCGACATCAGTAGACAGCTTACAAGCCTACAATCCAAGCAGCAACAACAAAAATTTTATTTTAAGATGGAAATTCGGTGACTGGCTTTTCGGAGAAAAAGTGCAGATATGCTTGTGTGACCATCTCTTGAATGAAAGAAAACGGAAGTTTCATTTTTTGTTGGTTCACATTGTGTACATCTACGCAAAGCGCAATGCATATACCTATGTACAAACTTGTATATTCATTGCATCATCAATAAGAAATCAAGCGTGTACATGCATGAAGAAGCAGTTGATCTGAAAAATACTACAAAATTTTATTTACGCATATATTTTCTTCCTCTCAGGAATAGGGAATCTCATAAGACGTTCTTTTCCCATGCATGCGTGACCATCATCATCTCTCTACTTTGTCGATGCTGTCATTTCCTCTTCTTGGAACGAGGCAATACAATTACGCACTGTTGCATTTATTGCATTATAATAAAAATTGAGCAGAACTACAAAGAAAAAACTAGGAAGGCAAAATTTGTTTACTTATTGAAGTTGCAAAGTCGAAACATAAAGAAGCAGCAAAATTCAATTCAATCAAAAAGTACGCTGCAATGTCAATGCATTGCAATGTAGAGAAGCTGTATCCACATGGCTAGTTTTGTTTTGTAGAAAAAAAAGCGGAAAATGTCTACAAAGATCGTTCGATTATCATCATGGTTCGGTTGGCTTTACACATGTTCCTGTACTCTGTTGTCTGTACTGTACGTTTTAGAGGTATGTTCTGAAATCGACAAACTGAATCTCTTTTTAGATCCCTTTCACTTTGGTCTCCTTTTCAGCAATAGTAAAAGTTTTCGAAAAAGAAACAAAACTAAATAAAAGATTATTGAGAGCTGAGTATGCTGCGGTGGCGGTGACTTTCTTCATCTTGGCCTTTTGTTATTTCAGATGTTGTGTCTCATCATGATGATTATCTGACCAAACGTCTGTCTAGAATGAAAAGGGCAGAAGCAAAAGGACAGAAAAAAATCAATGTTTCAATGCTGATTTTGTGCCGCTCTTTTGGGTTAGATCGAATCATCAGATATGTATGATGGAACTGTGATGATGATGGACGAGGCTTGACTGACATAACAGGAAAATGGGAAGATTTGCTAGAAGCGTGTAAATAAAATGCGAGCTTTTCGATTTGTAGACAAAGGGGACCAAATTGAATCGCCAACAACTGTTTATTTATGTATGTTAAAACTGAATTTCGAATCAGATATAAAAAATATAAAGTAAACAATATGTTCAATCTCAAATGTTTTCTTTTCATGAACCCGCCGATAAGAAAACTTGAAGAATGCTTTTCCCTTTTAGAAGAACAATCAGACATAATCAAAAAAGTACGATAATATTAATGTAACTATAATAAAATATTATGGTGACATTTTCTGGCTACATATGCTTACGTTTAATGATGAACTCTTCATTTTAGAACGTTTTACAGTAAATGACTCCATACAGTCTAGGAGGTAAAGTCTAGATCATGTAATGGTAAGAAAGGAAAAGAAATGTAGAGGGATGAAACTTAAATGATCGTGCTGGGCTACAAAATTTTTGCCTTGTTTATTTACAATGCGACAGAGTGTATTACGGATACTTTCAAGACTACCGCATTGCTTCCAGGCATCATACACATTAACAGCGGTGAGCTCTCTGCATTAAAAGTAACTGTCCCGGTTTTCGTTTTCCCAACTCCAAAAAAGTCAGCCTCCTTGTTTCGCGTGTTACTGTTTCATGTCCAGAAGGCAGTAAGCATTAGAATGGAAATGGAATATTGTAAGTATGCTTTTATTTCATTTTCCAGCTCAATAAAGATGGACTTTTTGTTGCTTTTAATACACTCACTTACGCATGATAACAATCCGCATGTAATGTTGATAAATGCAGATGTTAAGTAAATGTTATTGTTGGAACATTTTGCTGGAGGCTACATGCTGAAATTAAAGCAGCAATGACTAACACAACACATGTCCTTTCCAATAACCTTTCCCCTCTAACTTGATGAATTCTATTAGCCTATTCAATGATCCTCATTATAGTTTTTATCACAACCATCAATACATAATGTGTTTGCTAATAGGAGGCACTATGCCCCTAATATTCAATTTCGCCGAATTATCCCATGTAGTATGCTGAATAATGGATAGGTAATTACAACTGAATAAAAGCAAACTTGCGTTAAAAATATGGAATAATAGTAGCAGAGTTACATTTTCTCTTTTACAGCATTCCAATATCAAACTTCTTGAAAAACATTTAGCACATGCTCATCATTAATCTTGCTATCAAGTTGCTATCAGCAGTGAGAAATGTACCAATTTCATCCAGTTTTATGACTATTTCAACAATTCTCTTACATCCAGAAATTAATTGTTTGAGCACGTTTCACAGAAATCTTCAACTTTTACTACATTGTTACTGACAGCGTTCTTCTGGAGGCGAGGGAATACATGTCAATAATTTTTTAGTGTAAAAGTATCCCACAAACTAAAACTACCTTGATAAATCTGATTGCGGTCGGTCGGTAAGTACTTTTGTGGTATGCGTATCCTCTAAGGATGATGACTTTTGAATGTGGTAGATAAAGTTTCAGATAAGTTCAAATTTTATCAGAACAACCTGCTCTAGTTCGTGCGTTTATCTCAGGAGAATATAACATTCCTGCCAGTCATATGTCAAGAAAGTGAATATAAAGTCAAGTTTTATGACCCGAAATCATTAGGGAGGGAGGCGGAACCATTCATGCATACCTCAACTCGTTCGCTTTTACAGAGGTATTATTGTGTTGTCATTATCATATAGGTAATAATAATTTTGCTTTTATTGCAGCTAGTTTTAGAACTGTCCAATACAAAGACAAAATTAGAATTTTGATGTAACTCGCGTTAGTTTACACAATATTTTACCAACCGCATAGGTGTCGTACCGATTGTATGGACATGCCCGTCCTGTGTCAACGCTCGACCAAACCATTGTTCTCAAAGCACAAAAGAAATTAAGAGATTAAAATTTCAAAGTCGAAAAAAACTGCGAGGGACACCAAGAGTCTCAATGGCCGCCCTTCCAAAAATACACTAAAACACCAGTGTTGCCACTTTGAGTTTTAGTGGTGTTGAATTGAAATGTATGAAAAAGAGACGCAAGTATTTTACCTTATGTAATAAGATAAATTATTTGTAAAAACGCTTGCAGATTTACTCTTACTCACACAATTACTACAATGTTTCTACTACAAAAATTTGCATGAAATATTGCAGGCAGAATCATTCCAAAAGATATGTTTGAATGATAAGTCCAGAACGTTAGAGTACAGATTAAATCATGAAAAAAGTTCATATAATTATATTCACACTACATAACAGACGCATTACGCTTCAACCTGCTTGATATTTCCACTATCATCAAAACATTTGTATCGAGATTTTAAATTTCTTTGAGTCAAATTACATAAATATACAAGGGATAAAATTTAATTTAGATGCAACTAGATTTGATTTGATATCCAAGAGCCTGTCGAGAAAATCAATTAAGATACAGCACTATAAATGACGTTATTTCAGTTACAAATGAAAATTATTCAACTTAAAAAATAACAAATCTTGTGGTAGTTTTAGACGTGAAAAGTGTTAAAATCAGTTGAATTTGTACGTTTACGAAACGTTTCAAATATTAATTCATATTATTATTTAAAACAGACTGTGTAGGCATATAAAGTATTGTTTGTATAAGACACAGTTCATTAAAGCTAAGCAATAGTACAGAGTCACATAAATCATACTCAGGAAAGGTGCAACACTGAAATCTAATTTGGTCGGCAATTGAGACATTTCTATATTTATAATGAAACCCTTTGAGCTAAAAAATTTAATCTTTTAAATTCTATTGTTTTATACGAACAATTGGTGAGCTTAGTGAGTATCGAGCGTTGCCCGGGTCGAGATTTGGGACTACACCGTC
>JAQIXX010004211.1:0-16959 GCA_034700605.1 Willowsia nigromaculata
CACTGTAGACTACGATACGCGAAATGAGTTGTTTGTTCGGCAGAGAACTTATAACTGTAAATAAAAGAATGTGAAACTATTTGAATTGTTTCTATGAACGCGAACACCAATATTTTTTTCTTCAGAAATTTAATTGACACTTCATGAATTTACCATAACTCCAGTTTATCTTCGTAAATATATACTATTCAATTTAATTATCTCATTTAAAGGATGGACAAGATGGATTCTCGGAAAACAAGAGAATCTCTATGTTCTTGTTTGCAATGCTAACAGAAACATAACATAATCTTAACTTTACAGAAACGGTCATTCAGTTACTGAGTGGTTTCTTCGTTAGTTTTCTTTAGTTTTTATTGGTATAAAAATGCGTTATAAGTATACACCTTCCCAATAACTACAGAACATTAATGTCAAATATATATTTACATAAACAATGCTTAAAATGGTTAACTTCATACTCTTTTATTCAAGTGTTCTACATAGTCTTTGATTGCAAAACATATTTGCTAGAACCAAAATCATGTAATTCCAACAGAAGAGAGCAAATTGAATTCTTATATTTAACAGATGACACAAGAATAGTGCCACCAACTTTGAAAAAGTTTAAATTTTTAAGTTTGTATATAAGTGTGGCAAAATGAGCAGTACCTTGTCTATCAACCTTAATCGTACTTATTTTTAAAACTTATATTAATATATTAGCTTATATTAATGTCAAGATAACAAAAAAACTCAAATTTTCTCTGTATTGAAGCTTACTGGTAAGGAAGCTTACACAAGAATCTTGATCTGCAAATTTGTAAATATATTATCTCGTAATTTGTAACATTTAATAGATATCAGATCATAAAATATATCAGTAATTCAATAATTTGCAAAGACTTACTCGTAAAACGAGGAATGCTTTTTAATTTTTAAGTAATTTTTAAATGCATTAGTGACTATTTATTAAATGATTTATAAGGGAATAATGCATAATAGGAATGAGACTTGCATCGCATTAGTTTGGTTTTTCTCGTGACAATGGACACAGAAAAAAGGAATCACCAATAACGAAAGATACAGATAGCCAAATAGCTAACTATTCAAATGAAATGATCCAAACTTAGATGTTCTACTACCAGCAACTACTGCTACGGGACTTTAGGTAACTATTGTGTAGTAAATAAGGTTCATAGCAGAACAATTATCATAAAAATACTTTTGAGATCGTAACATTTTCTCACAAACTCTCAAATTAGCAGCAGCATCAAAAGTGTTGCATCATCGCATAAATAAGTTAATAAAATTGCAAAAATGTTTTGGAGAAGCAAACATGCTTTGAACAACAAGAACAAGATTTTATTTAGACAGTGCTCAGTCCTAAAATCCTAAAATTTGTTCTGTGGTTTAAAAAACTACTAAAACTGCTTATGTAAAACGGCTGTATTGTACCAAACGCTTTTTGTGCTATATTCGTCATATTCTCTGGACGAAGTGGCGGGAGATTACGGAAGAAAAAGGAGGAGATATGCCGACAGCTTCGAAAGAGTCAAAAAACAGTTGAAACTGACCTAGTTTACACTTGCAATAATAGTTTAGACATTACGAACATGTACATTATGTAAGTAATTTTAGATTAATATGATTTTATTAAAATATATATTTACGAAATGTGAGTATATTATTAGGGTACAAAGCTGCCTAAAGTTTTTATGGGTTAAGGAAAACCACTATGACAAAAATTATATTTAAAAACCAAAGAGCTAAAACTCGAATATTCGTCCAATAAATTTACGTACACACGTATAGGTAATATGTGTATTATCTGGACTTGAAACTACTACTTTGAAACTCAGAATTCAAAACATTCTGACAATATAATTAAAATAGCCATATTTAATTACATTTTGATGTAGCGACTTACCAAAATTTAAGTTTACAAACTTAGAAGATATAACATTGATCACAAACGTCTTTTATTATCTTCAAGTCTAAGTTTCCGGAGGTTTTTCTCCTTGGGAGATTAAGTACCTATGTAAAATATCTGTTCTTCTCTTTATCAATGTCATTTTTTATTCAATCGTTAAGAAGTGTAAGCATCTCCAAAGTTTTAGTTTCATCTTTGCAAATATAGAAGCATGTAGTAAGCATTTTTGTAACAAAGGACTGTAAACTCAAATATTCAGAACGCCCATAGCTACGCATAACAACACCTGTAATCATAATATTTTGAATTTTAGAAAGTAGAACACAAAACTCTCCTTGTAAATACTAGCACAAACTTGAGAAAGTGCACGACGGAAATACGCATAACTAGGTAACACGTCGACTTCTGGACAAGGGAATAAAACTAACAAACCCAAACATAATACCAGAAAATTACGGCACAGCAATATCGACCTCTAACGGAACAGACCGCACAGTAAAATTACACACCATCCCCACTCCCACAGACCGCATCATTATTTAAGGTATGATAAATATACACAGTAGTTTGCTGAGAAATAAAATGTTTTGTACTCAGATAAACCGAACAGAAGCAATGAACTAACGCCTGTAAACCATCTTCTCATTTCTCGTCGCAATTTATTTTTCTCGTGCTGAGCACAGATCGACACAGAGTCTCAAATCATTGACATTGTATCTACTTAGATCAGATTTCGAGGCTTCCTACAACTCCTCCTCGCATCTAAAATTAAAATGTAACCTGATCATATATGACCCATATCTGTGTCCATTGATTATTACCTAATTGGATGACATTTGTCCGAGGAGAAAAAAATTCCGATCCGTCACCCTACACAAATTTATAGATAGAACGTGATAATTTCGCTCGCAATGGCATATAAACATTGCATGTTTCTCCAAAACATTTAACATACAAATTTTTTGCAGTTGGTCCACAACTTAAGCTCAAGTCTTAAAGAAGTTTTTATCGATATCGAAAGATTTTTCTACAAAGGGAAATTATAAAGGTCATGTTCCATCATCATATTCAATCTATTTCCCGATGGGCAAAAGCTGGATTACCAGTTCTAAGTTCAAAATGACCCGGTATACTCTCGCAATAATCATTAAGGCATTACAAACATGTACTTTATGCAAGTAATTTTTTTATTTATATCATTTCATAAAAATTGAAATGTACCAAATTTTAGGATCTTTACCATATTCGTGAGTTGCCATTTAAGATAACAGAGGTACAATTAAACAATTACTAGATTTAGGCCTGGATTATAGTTATATTTCGTTTCAAAACGAGTTGTTCTTCCAAAAATGTGGAATACAGATGGGTAACAACGCGAGCGTCTCTGTTGCAAATATAACGGCAGGAATTGAGTTAGATAACATATGGCAAAGTGAGATGAAATTTAATAGAAGGTTTATAGACGACATATTATTATTTGTAGATGTCACTCAAATAACAGCTAATATTAATGATTGGTTAAATGAGGCATTTAAGCATGACTTACTTAAGTTTACTATTAAGTGCTCAGATTACAGTGTAAATTTTCTCGATTTGACAACTAGCATTGATTGTGATAATGTAATAACCAAAAATCTGTACTCTAAACCAATGTCTCACCACGAATACTTGCATTATGAATCTAACCATCCTATTCACATGATAAGATCTTTACTATATATGTGCGGTCTACGGGTGATACGAACATGCTTTAATGAGCAAGATAGATTAATGCATTTACAAAACATGTTTGATAATTTTGAACGCAGAAATTACCAAGTAGAATTATTAAACCAAACTCGACAAAAACAAATTAAGGTAGATATGGAGATGATTATTATGCCCAAATCGGATTTTCATGTAATGTATATACAGCTTCACAATCCAGAAATCAATATTGTTCGTAATGGTGTCAATATAGAAACAGAAAATAGTAAAATATACAAGTATTGCCATTCTTTAAAATACCCGAAATGAAGATGACAATTCGTAAAAAAATGCTTTGTTTTATCTCGATGTAAAAGCGCAACTCTAAAAAAGCTAGCAATGGATATTAATGTAGACTTTGCTTTTAGAATTCCTCAGCAAGTGAGCAATATAGTAGCATGCATAGAAAACAAAAAGAGCGAGACGAACAGGCGCGCATGAGTATTGTGTACTCTTTTGTTTACTTTCTGTCTATTGACTTCATTTTTGCTGTGGTCTTGATACCTATTGGATTGAGCATGTTTAGTTTAAGAATTAATTATAATTATGTTTATCTCATACCTGAATGAAAGTTTATTTTTAAAATTATGACGCTATTGAAATAACTCCAGGTATTTAACTATCATTTCAAGGTATAAATAGTTATCTTCTTCCACACATAAAAATTCCAATACCCATAACTAGTGAACTCGTGCCAATTTGTCAATTTAGTTCATTTGTTTTGTTTCGTGTCAACAGCTTAAAAATGCCTGTGCAACTTTATTTTTGAAGAATTAAAGTTATAATTAATTGTATATACTCAAGCCAGGTATGATATAGTCCAGTAACCGTCAAGTAATATTTTAACTGAAATAAGTCTGTAAATTATTCTCCTACTGAAAAATTTCCTTTTGTACATATCCCATGTAATTGTATATTATTTTAGAACCTGATGAAGGAATAAAACTTTGTCGAAACGCGTCGTTCTGGCATCAGGTGTAATAACAGATGTGTAGCGCCTCTCTACCTTATTCAAAAATCATCAATTCATCGCCATTTTAACATATTTTGAATTAAATCTGACATATTTTAAAGTAAATTTAAGACCGCTTTACGGAAATTCAGACATTTTAAAAAAAGAATTTGAGATATTTTATAGGTAATTTGAATCTTGTAAAAAAAATTTGAGACATTTTAATGAAACTTAAAGAATTTTTTAGAAATTTTAATAAATGGGAAATATTTTTAGTCTTATTAGATATGAAATAAGAGATTTTGAAGCAAATTTGTGAAGTTTAAAACAAAGTTTGAGGACCCTGCAGAAAATGTGAGGTATTTTGAAGCATTTTTGAGAAATCTGAGGACTTTATAAGAAATGGTTGGCTATCTAGAAAAAATTATTTTATGTTTAGAAGTTTTTTTCATTTATTTTCCCCCGTCCCAGTAGGCAGGGCATATGCCCCTAATGCACTCCCCCGAATACGAAAGCTAGCAATGAAATCTGTGCTCTTGTGAAGTAAAGATTCATAATTTTAATAAATGTACAGGGATTCCGTATTCTGTAAAGTTGTCTATACAAAACGACTAATGTGAATACATCAATGTGAAGTAAATGGCAGCAAAACTATTTTTCATAAAGCTAAATTGCCACAAATAATATAATAAAAAAAAATATTTTATTAAAGAATATACTTTATATCTGCTTTCGTATATTTTAAATGGAAACATACATAATGCGTAAGAGGAGAGTTTATGAATGTAAACGAGCAAAACTATTGCTTTAATTGTAAATAACCTTAAAATAGTTCCATCTACCATCACCCTTATGGGAAACGCTTTCATATTTCAGTCCATCTAATTGCTTGCCTGTCACGGATTTTGTTCCTTATGGGTTTAACCTGTAGGTGTTTCCTCGGTGATATAAATAAATTAACACGTCGTTATCGTGCATTGGTACAATGCCTGGTACATTTCCAAACGCATTAACATTAGAGCCAAAATATCCAAATTTCCTTCAACTTCATAATGGCAGCGGGTTCTTTCCAGAACATTTTCTAGCAGTTTTAAGACCACAGCAGGAACTAAAACAGAGCAGAGAAAGACAAAGAGCGCAGTCTTTTCCTTGAGAGCTCTCAGCCGTAAGTTTGTATGCAAAAACAAGAAAGGTGTAAAACCCTCAACCTCAGCATGTACTGAATGCAGTGAACCAATGTCTCGACGCCATTTTATATTGCCTTTTTAAATCAATTTGTAAATGCATGTAAATTTGTTATTCAAATACTGTCTGTCAAAATTATTCTGGTCTATATATATATATATATAATGAAAATGTTTTATTAGCCTTACATGTCAGTGCTCTCAATCCATCAAAATGCTTTTGGAGAAATCGCTTTTACGACAAGATTGACGAACAAAACTATGTCCATCTATGAAGTATTCCACGCATTCGACGGTTATTAATTTATACCATTTATGAGTTAGCAATTTCAGTGCTGTTTTTCTTTCACCACCAATAACCTTTGCCGTGAGTATGCAGTTGAAGTGAGAATCAAGTTTACGCATCCGTAAACTCTTGAACAAAGTGAAGCGATATATGGAAAAATCTACATAAAAGAAAAAAGTGGCGGTCGGGTTGATTTTACTCCTACCCATCAAACTAAGCATTCAAATTGTTAAAATAACAAGTACGCACATACTAACAAGACAGCTTTGCCATAATTTCAATAATCATACTTTCTATATTTTTCTGTAAGTTTCTGAAAGCTATCAAATACCATTAAAACAGATAATTGATGTGGAAATCTCTTGAAAACTGAAATACTGTTGTCTGGTTGGCTACCGTGAGCCCAAAAACAAAAATGTAAGTTGGAATGTTTCCTTTTTTTGTTGTTTTGCGGTTTTGAAACCTCAACTTGGTCTGTATTTTAAAGCTTTCTGGAGTTGTATCTCAAAATATATAGCGAAAAATATATTATGCATAACACAATAATTAATTGAACATTAAAAATGCCAATACACAAAGCTATTTATAAGCATCAATTATATGTAACACAATCAAAAATGATAACGTAACAATAAGATTTATAGGTTACAAGCATAATTCAATGTTGTAGCTATGTAGTTTGTTTCATTAAACCTTTCCATAATATTTTGATGCAAGCGAGTGATAGCTCTTGAAACCAAATGCTTTCTAGAGTATTTTCTAGTTAACTTCATTTTACAACTCAACATTTCATAGCCTAGGTAACAGACCAAGAGAGTCAGACAGAGTTATGTGCATGCAGGTTTGCAATGTGAAAAAAATGCCATGGGAATACCCGCAAAGTCGAATAAAGAATGTGAGTTAAGTGAAATGGTTTTCTCTACTCTTATCATACAATGAATTTGGTAATGTTTTTGGTTTCCCTTTTCTGGATATTTCCGGCATGCAACATGACATTTGTATTTAAATCAAGCTTTATATGGTCCTTCTAAACGTCCCAATTCAAAAGCCTCAGCATTTAATTTCTCAATTCAGGTCACTTGCTTCGCTCCACAAAATTCATTTATTACAAAATATTGAGTTGTTTGCTGAAAATCTTTGCATCTTTCTTGTTTATCTTGTTCCACTGCGTCTCATGGTCCTAAGACTATGTTTAGCCATTATCACCAAAAACTTTTACAGAAAAAACGCGTTGCAGTAGAAATTGTGTTCTTATTACATCAAAATGGGAATTATTGATAAGGGATCATGTACATAGACACTTTTTGATTGCCTGGTAGATCCTTATTTTCAGAAACGTTGCAAGAGTAGAAAAATGTCCGCGTATTCGTTTATCTATCTGTTTATACAATAGCTTTTGAATGCGAGCAAATATTTGATGAATTCTGATTTTTAAATGAGTAGAAAGCCCCCGAATTTCAAAAAGTTCAAAAATAGGCTTAAATGGCTTAAACGAACCCTCAAAAATCATTATAACAATACAATGTTGCAAGATGAACATAGGGCGTGTTTAAACACATTGGAAAGCTATGCAGGAAAACACTATTTTAGTATATTTAATTAGAATGCATGAATTAACTAAAGATTCTTTAAAAATCCCAAACGTTGTCGTCAAAATTGGTCAAAGATCAGCATATTTCTGACTGAATCGAGGCACATAATATTGGCTGGTTGGTACATTCCTTATCCTGGCAATTTCTTAAAAGATCGATTAGATTTATATGAATTGGGTTTACTCGATACTAACGTTTTTTACATATTATTTACTTTTTACTAACTACAGGAAAGAATAACACAAATGGGAAGCTAATTGCAAACTCAAACCACATTCATATCAATTTATTTATACTGATACAGTGAAGTTGGATTCTTTTAGGGATAGCAAATGTACACGAAAATTATATTTTTAAAATTATTGTAATCAAACCAGATCACATTAAGCTCTCACAGATTACAGTGATACTTAATTTTGTAAATCAATGAAACTGAATACTGCGTATACGCAGGCTCAATTTAAATCATCCTCAATCAAACCGACAATGCAATTGTTACTGACAAACTGTTTGCTTTGGGTTTGGGAAAGTTAAGTTTCAAGTCTGGTTTTGGTTTTGTCAAAAAAATACATGTTACGGTTCCGAAAGCAACGATTAGCGTAAAAAGACATGAAAGTTACATCTCAAGGCAAATCTAGTTTGAGAAAAATCTTGTGCTTGAAAGAAGGGTTGTCATACAGCATTTTCAGTTCTTTCTAACCATCGACATGTTCCAGATATGAGACTTACGTTGTGTTTGCAGGTAAAGCTGTCACATCCAAAATTCATGTTATAAATGCATATTTTGAGCAAAAGAGTGGACTAGTTTGACGACATAAAAAAGAGTTGCTACAAATTTCTACACAAAACCAATTCATTTTTGATAAAAACAAAAATACATTCACGATTTACAAGACTAAATTGACGTGCAGACACTTCCAGGATTTACAAAACGAAGTGCTCTTGACTCTTTCAGTGTCGCCGTTGCACGTTCATTAAATCCCTTGCATAAAGTCATTGTAACTTTTAGGCATTCAGAACAAGTGTATATTGGTAAATTTCGAGCACATCTTTAGTTTTGTGCACAACGAGAGTGAATGCAAACACACTTTCACAGAACAAAACAAGTGACGTGTAAATAAGGTTACTTCAAGTGCACATTTTATCCTTGTA
The DNA here is from genome assembly GCA_034700605.1 of Willowsia nigromaculata. Taxonomy (NCBI): domain Eukaryota; kingdom Metazoa; phylum Arthropoda; class Collembola; order Entomobryomorpha; family Entomobryidae; genus Willowsia; species Willowsia nigromaculata. The sequence continues at coordinate 8,825 of JAQIXX010004211.1, forward strand.
AGTACATTACATCAAACTGTCGTGTATATTGATACACGGTTACAATCTTTACTCTAACCCAGTTGATTCTGATTAAATGTGGATTATTGTTTTCAACACGCTAGATCAAACTCCCGCAGCATTGGTATAAATTAAAACATTTTACTAATGCAAACATTTACATATTCATCAAACAGAAGTACACTGACGTTTGCAATATGTGACGACGTCAAGGAAACCGATGGAAAACTTTTTTTGGCCGTTGGGTTTTGCATGCAGTTTTATATGTAAATACCAACCGCCAAAAAAAGTTTTCCATCGGTTTCCCTGACGTCGTCACATATGGGTATTCCGAAATCAAATGTATTAATTACAAAATCCTTTCCCACACATCTGGATTTTTAATATTTTGTTACAATACGATATTGAAATTATTAAATGATATTGGCGTATGCAAACACTTTGTAGTACAAACGACTGCGCAAACGAAAGCCTTAAACGACTTCCATTAGTAACAAACACTCGGCATTTCAATTATTAATAATTTAATGTTTAATCAGTAGCATTAGGGGAACTATGCTACATCATCTACCAGATAAAAAACATGTTTAATTTTCTGCTTGCATTGGAGCAAACACAAATGTTCCTTCAAATTTACATGGTACGATTTTGATCATATAATAAAATAAGACTAACATGATAAAACCTAAGCCTTTCGAGAAATTACTTTCCCGAATTCTTTCACAAATTGGTTTAAACTAGTAATTCAAACAGTTACTTTCAATATAATACGTGAGACAAGTTTTTCATGTATTCCGAGGCTGAACCTTAAAACAGCTCAAAGAAAACTGCAAAATAAAACCCCAGCTCGTCAAAGTTGAAATTTTTAGTATTTTATAGGAACAGAATGGCATATTTAGGCATAGTATAACGCTTGCAGGAAGCTAACATTTTCAAGATACAGTATGACAACATAAATCTGTGATTTCATTTGAATGGGGAAATGAGTGACAGAATCAAGATACAAATAAAATTTGAGCCACAGTCTTCCTTTTAGGTTCAAGCAGGTGAAGCATGGAAACCTCAAACCTTTTATGAAGCTAAAAATAGTCTGAATGTGAAATCCGTTCACTTCATGTCAATTAATAAGTTCTTTTTTGAGGATTCAACTTTGTATCTGCACACAAGCTTAGTTTCTTTATGCAACAGAGGACCACCCACAAACCTTACTGTACACAGAAGGATATTATATAACTTAGGTATAGGTAACTATTATCTCGATTTGCGCTTCAATGGGTTGAGATGTACATAAAAGGCAAACTGTGGTAGAGCCACAGTCGAAATGTATTTCAGCATTGATTCTTTCTCATCAAGCTATTTATTGCACTTTGCAACTGCCTAATAGTAACAAGGATATATGCCATTTTCTGAATTTTATTTCATTTTCATCGCGTGTGTCAAGCTGACAAAATCATATAACATAACTATTTTTATGACGTCTCAGATGCTACATGAAATTTCTAAACAATTGAGTAATAAGAATTGCATCTATCGATAATACCATGCATAACTCAATGCTCTCAACTACATCAATCACTTGGAAATAGCATATTGTGAGGGATGTTAACGCCTTTGCAATGAGAAATATGGAATTGGATGAAGTGAACGGATTTCACATTCAGACAATTTTTAGCTTTATAAAAGGTTTCAGGTTTTCACACTTCACCTACTTGAACCTAAAGGATTTCAAAATATGAAAATGTTCAGGGTAACTCCATTTACAATGCAGGAATGCCAAAGAAACTGCGGTTTTATTTTCTTGTCATGTTTCTCTTGAATAAAATCATCGTAATGCGGCATCATAAAAACCTTTTCGTCGCTCTCAAACTCCGTATTCATCCCATTGCTTTAACTGATGAGGCTGTTTGGAGTCAAATTGCCGAAAGTGTGCTAAGTCAGGTGTTTCACGCAGCGATTCTTTGCTTTACCCTAATCCTTTGTTGTCGCTTGAAATATAGTTTGTACTAGGTTGGGCATGCGAATTCTTATACTAGTGAAGAGTGCTCTAATGCTCTTCTAACAAGAATCACCCTCGTTTGGAGAAGAAAACTAGCTCAGGGTAATTGTCGTCGTTTAAAGATAATTACTACCACAAATCCCATTAAAACTATAGTGTCAAATGAGAAACATTAATTTTCAGGCTTTATTTAGTCCTACTACGTGTTCCTTAACCTACTATTAGATTTACCATTCTAATCGTTATATATTTAATATATTGAGCCAGTACTCATCAATGGTATGTAAGGCCATGTGTACATTCCCTTTTAGGAATTTTTTTGGACTTTCAAACTAAAAGAAGGTGGATACATGGAAGCAGATCCCGTGTAACATATAGTGGAAACAGTCTGTACTACTAGATGCAAATCTGAGATACTTAAAAGCTTCTTGCAAAAACGTAAAATCGTCATCTCAATACATCTTACTTATCCAACTTTGAAATTTTACTCGAAAGAACATTTGGTCGGTAAAATAAGGGGACGATTGGGTAACGAATAATTGGATGTGTAAGGTAACCTTCGAATGTTTAATGTGTCTCAGGCTGAAAGCGAGATACAAGACATGAAGTTGCATACAGCACAATTTTGAAAGGCCTCGTTTATAAAAAAAAACTTGTTTTTTAGAAAATCGAAGCATGTTCAAACCGATTGTTTTCAGACATATATGTATGTGCAAACGAAATGTTCGTAGTGTTGGGAACAAATTTTAAAGTATTCATCAGATACAAAAGCTTAGGCAGATTTATGCTCGAAAGTTTGAACCAGTGTTTGCTAAATTAAATGCTTTAGGCGACATGATGTTAGCGATCAAAATGATATTGTAGAACAGGGATTTACACTTGTTTATTTATCCTTGTCAAAACATATAATTCGTTTTTAAAATGCATGTGAAAAGTACATTTAAAGTGATTTTTAAACAACAGAATCAAACTTTTTTGGAATAAACGGTGAATTTAATGAAATAATACATTATCCATAAAACACTTTGAATATATTGAGATGCAGAAAATTGAACATTGAACATGTTCATAGCTCATTTAATATGAATGCATAAAATTATTCTTTACACAATTATATGTCTATTTTATATTTACAAAAGTTTTCAGACAATAATTTATACTTACAAGAAATAAGATTGAAAAGAATTTACTGTCAACAAATTAATATAGTCATGCTTTATATAAGATATATCAATGTGTGACTATTATAAATATTTCTTAACATACGACCTCCACAATGGGCAGCCCCATTTAACCAAAAACTTAATACAATTGTGTTTTGGATTTTGATGGCGTACAGCATTGTCAATAAAGAAACTTGATAAAATAGTGGGAGACTTAAATTTAAACCCACACGCACGGCTGCATACATGTGATTATAACGTGGTCCACCACAAAATCCCATTTACATATGACTAAAACCTAACTAAATATTAAAATAACATTTTTTTGAAGCCTATCCATATTTTCGATCATTTATAATCTTATAGCTATCTAGATAGTGAGTACATAAAGAGTTCACTAACTATAAAAAACATTTTTCAGGAATATTTTCAAACATGATAACATGATGTGCACCAATGATCTATTCTAAACAGGTTCATTAATCAAAGAGCCTAGATGCTACTAAAACCGAACATTTGATGAAAATCTTAGAGCAAAGCATTACATTTTCAGCGAAAAGAGAATTCCTGCGTTGGTTGATTGCTTGAGTGGTTCCTCTGATACATTTCTGGGTGGTGAAGAAACTGTAAATACATACCTACATGAAATTTGGTGTATGTATCTTGTGGTGAGGCTTCTGAATTGATAGATCAACCAAAAATGAACATGCATCTAATGATAAGGAGGTTTTTCAATGCGAGAGAAAGACTATGCAGAGCTTATATACTTCCAATTTTTCATGTGACGTACATTTTTTGTATCTACACTTGATCAGTCTCTGAATTATTTTGATTTCGCCGTTGACTGGGTTGTATGTTCCTTAACAAAAAGTTTTCGCGTTGGCTATTACTAGCCGTTCCTTCAAACCTTCTTCTCACCAGAAATCGATTGTAGGAAAGACGTATGGCCTGCTGGACATCCCTGCTCATAAAGCAGTACACGATTGCCACAAGTATGCCCTAGAGTCAAAATTATAAACGCAAATTGATTTCATTTGAATTTAGTCGTGAAATGATGTATTTGAAATCCAATATGTCATTTATCTTTTTTTCTGTATTTTTGGATACGTGAACACATCACTTTCACTTCAGCATACGTATTCAATAGATATCAGCTCTTACTTGAGTGGATCCAAAAAATGTATTGAGGAAAACAAAATATTTCTCATATTCCCCTCCCGGATTGTAGATCAGCAGCATGTTGTTGATGCCAAGAACAGGAAAAAGTATTCCCGTAGCTTTTGCAATCGATCTACCAAAATTCAGATGAATACACAAAAAATCTTTCTACTGGAGCTATATTAAGTTAGTGTGAGCATTACACCACGATTGAGAATACACGTAACTGACAGAGAACAAGTGTGCAGATAGTTTGGTCGTTGTTTAGTGCAGTTAAGGAAATCCATGGAAATGTTTATGATAGCCTGTCTATGATGGAAAAAATATTTAGGTATAGGTTTTAACATTTTGTTGCTTTATATGTTTGTCTTGTGACAACGAAACCAAAAAACAAGACGTTGAATTCCACTATAGTTACGCATTCTCTCACACAATGGGTGACTAATCTATTCGGACTAGCATTTACTTACATAAATTTTGATGTTTCCGAAGCCGAGTTGAATTCGTGACTTTTGTATATCACAACTCGCAAAATGTTCAATAGAAATAGAGCATTTAACTGTACCGTAAACACAAAATTGTATCGTGTAAAGCAATGGCAAATAGGAGATTTACATAAACATATTGAAGGTTAAATATAGAATTTTCAATCAAACGACTAATCCATTACCGTCAATGCCACCACTATTGGAGTCAATATAATCCAAATCTCTATCATTTCAGGATATCCCTTCCAACACAATTCTGTGTGTTGATTTACTATCATGGCTAGCAAGTAGACTGCCAAAACCGCTACTGGAAAAACTATAACATGCAATAATACATATCACTTCCAGAATTACTTTCATTTTCTATTCACCACTATAATACATTTTTAAGTAAACAAAACTTACGCCATCCAAGGAAATAATAAAACCTAATTCTGTTTTTGCTCTCATCACCCATCACATTTGTCGTCAGCTTGCTGTTGAGATATATGCCTTGTACTAGCATCCACATCACCAAAGCCACGCTCGAGTATAGGTAAGCGGATATCATAAACTTGCAGATGAAGTCCTTAGGGATTGAAAAAACATCATTATGTGAAAGTTAAACTAATTTACTAATGGTTACGTACTGGATCGGATCCTATCAAATTTTTGAAATAGCGTACATACATGATTTCTGTAAGAATTACTTCGGTTAGATACAATTGGTTCTGATATTACACAAAGCAAAATAAAACGGAATATCAGTACAAGCATGAGATGAATTTGGAGAGTAACTCGTTGAGTCCATGTACTCCTGCAATTGGAATTAGTTAAAAATGATTGATCTTGCCCCTCAGAGAAATATTGATAAATTCAAACTTTTCATTTACTTACTTCAAACAATAAAAAACGATAAGTGATATCCCAAGACATATGAGCGAAATAATGGACCCAACAAATACCATATGCCCCACGATGTTTGACACATATCCACTTGTATTCTTTAGTTTTACCAAAACAATCAGTGATAAAACAGTATCAGTGCAGGACGCAACGAAACATTCAGTTTTTGCTGTTATTATAATAAGATTTTTTATTGTTAATTTGCTAAAAAGTATCTAACAAACAATTTTTGAAATGTTCAGAAAATATGTAAAAAATATAATAAATTAAAGGATGCTGTAATTATCTGTGAAGCAACTGTCAGTCAGTGGACAAACAGCGGATCCGTTGTGATTTTACGGCAGATCCTCCGTGAAAAAATTTCCCTAATATCTTCAAATCCGTCGAGATTTCACTGCGGATCCGCTGCTTTTTCATGAAAATTGGTGGGTTTTAGCTATTTTGAGCTATTTTATAGAGAAAAAACCCCCGGCACATATTTTTTTTTGCTCGGCTTGGAAAAACAATTGCTCTATAATAAAATTCAGCATATTTCGAAACTTTTGTATTTGCCAGATCAAAATTTCTATGTTGCAAACCCGAGTTATATGCGTTTAAAGTTATGAACTTGAGAACTGCGGATCCGCAGCTATCCACATTACTAGTGAAACACCCGCATATATAATCTCGATTAAATACTAATAATTTATGTTACAGTGGCTACAATACACGCATTTGAGGTGATGAATTGTGCCATAATAGCATAACCATGAAAAACGTAATTATGAGAAAAGTATTAAAACACGTGCCTGCTTAACAATGATATTCACACCTATTACATTAAACTGTCATATTGTAATGCGTAGATATACAAAATGGCATCTACTTAAAATTAAATGTGTACGTGGTTCAATTGGAAGTTAGTTAAGATAATTATTGGTCATAAAGTCTATCATTTATTATATGCAAACACGTTTTAAGATTGCTTGATCAGATAAAATCTGCACAATGATATTTAAAACTAAACCAAACTTTCACATTTCTGTTCCTGATGAGAAAGCTCGATACCAGTCTTCAGCACTCCACATATCATGCATCTATAAAGTGGTGGACGCCAACGTGAACAAGTGGCACAAGTAGTGGGTAAAACAGCAGCTCTACGTTGTACTACCATTTTTCGAGCTTCCTTCGGGATGTCTCCAACAATTGAATAAACCTCATTCAATCCAGCAAGCATACTTTCAGAGGAAAACTCGTCGGCAGTTTTTTTCCTGATGCATATAACGATTGGACGTCGCCCACAGCACTCAATCCAACCGGGAACCACATCGATGTTACCTTGGAAAACGGAAAGTCTACTTAATGCATATTTATGAAACACACTAATCAGCAGACTGACGCAAATAAGTTGCTCAGTAAAGAGTCCTCACCAATCATTTTTGCTGCCTCCGAGCATGCGGAATAAGATGATGTGGATGGTGTGGCAATTACAGATTCCCCTTGGTCTTGCTGCATTTGGCCAACCCTAAAATTTAATTTAAATCATTTGTCCTGAAAATATTTAACGTGAACCTATGATATATTTCCTAAGATATTGACAGAATTCTAAACTTACTTGTCTGAGTCTTCCTCGAAACACCAATCCCATCCTTGTGCATTTTGCGAATCTTGCGAATTTTTGCAAGCCTTATGATGAAACTTAAAACAATGAATTTTAAAACCAATTTTTGACAACACGTGGCTTTTCCTTGATTATAAATTCTGCACCATACCCTATCAAGTACCTATATAAACTGAGCATGAGATGTATGTATAGGCATAACATTAAAAACCCATAAAATATGTTACCGATTTTATATTTTTGCAAAGACATTAGTAAAGCATCAGCAACTTCACTGCAAGAAAAGGGAGTGACGTCATGCGTAAAGCATGCTGTCAACTCTTTTATGACATGATATGATACAAAAACCCATTACATCTGCATAAATGCAAAGCTTGTGGAGCAAGAAAGTGTTACTGGAATACTTTAACACAGCAATTACAATTTATGCTATTTTTGAGTTGAAACTTCTGGCTATTATTCTCTACGATTCACGATGGTTTACGTTGTACAGAAGGGACGGCGGTAATTAAAAAAGAGGGGTAACTTGAGACAATTTTTTGTTTATTTTTTTAAAAGTACGGAATTAGAGTTTCTTCAGAAACCCTTTATGCTTTCTAGGTCAAAATTTAACAAACAATTTGATTCTGGCTTCTGTTTGTTCAAAATCAGATTCGTTGTGCTATATTTTGAATCAGGAGAGGCGCGACTTTTTGAAAAAGTTGGTTTTTTGAAAAAATGGCGGAAAGTGCTCGCGCAACGGAAATCATATTTGAAAAGTACAACTCATTTCACGTCTGGTACAGCTTTCAGTTTTCCGAGCACGATCCGGCACTCATTTAACATTTTTCAAAAAACAAAATCGA